>VWZS01009294.1:282977-389834 GCA_013397075.1 Rhabdornis inornatus
AAAAGAATAAAAAAAGACAAGAAACCATTTCATTTCAGCAGTTTGACCATGCCTGACTAACAATTTTTGTTTATAAAATAGGACTTTTTTTTTCTTTTGAAAGAGTAACAAAGAGCTCAGCTATAGCATTGAACTATTACAATGCAATGAATACTTAAACCTGTTTGCATTGTCATTAAGAAAAAAATGTGCAACATTACCTAACATTTATTTCTCAGATGCAGTCTTCAAATCTGGAACTGTATTACCTTCAGTATACATCTATCCAAGGTTAACCAAAATAAATGCATCGTATAATACTCTATTATTAATTTCATAAATAAAGCCTTGCACAATGTGCACGTGGATTTGAATGAGTCAACAGATTGATAAATATTTTAGCCATACCATAACCAAACTGCTGAGGGTTTGCATTAAACTTAAACTGTATGTGAAACCTTGGCTTTTCAGTGCACTAATTTTTATTAATATTGAATTACTTAATGCCTTCAAGATCTATTTTTTAGGCCTCTTTGTTGCATGGCAATGTACATTAGCAGCAGAAATCAATTGGCAAAATGGAACAGAGTTTGAAAGTGAAGACAATAAAATTACTGTGACAAAAACCACACGTCTCCAGGACTGTCACAGATACCAATTTAATCAAGAGAATGTGACATTGATAGGGCTTCACTGCAGGTAACACTGCAGCATTAAGAATTTTGTCTTTTAGTTACTCCTACAACCCTCTTATGTAAGTTTCCAGTCTATTTGACTGAAGATCCAAAACTACAGACTCTAACCAGTGTATTTCATCCACACAGAAGTAAATCATTAAAACTAGCTTTCCAAATAAGATTGAGTGCCTTTGTTTAGAACATGACCTTACATGCAGGTGTTTTTATTAACTTGAATGCTTATAAGAAGATGACACAGCTGAAATAGTAAGCAATAATCATCATGTATCTGCCTCCTGTATGTTAACATTCATTGTAGTAAGAGGGAGACTGAGAATTTTATCGGTCTCCCTGTGTTTGAAAACAATTTCATTATTTCAGAGAAAAAAAAAAAAAAAAAAAACACTTTTTTTGAAGAACAATAATAATGTTCACTTAGAACTCCACAATGAATTGAAGGGTACTGTAATAACAAAACCACTGCATTTACTTGCAGGGTCAAAACCAGACAAATTCAGTTCTTGTGTGCTCAAGGCAATAACATCCTGATGATGAGACTGTGTTAACGAGTATGTGAGAGAGACCTCATGACCTTTCATTATTTTTTTTCTGAAGCTCTTCTACATTTCAGTGTACCAAGGACACAATTATTTCCTCACTGATTTGGCTATGAGGTTGTAGTTCTTAGTAGAAAAGGTAATTTCTTTTAAAATGAGTATTTTAATATATACTTTCCTGCTTCACAGAAGTTAACTTTTTCTAGTAAGCAGTTAGTCCAATAATTGCAGCTGAATCTGTAATAACTGTCAGTTCCTGTCACTTCAAAGTTTGGGCTTATTCAAAATAATTAAATTTTAGCAGTTATGTTTAAGAGCCCGTCAAGATACTGTTAAAGACCCTTCCAGTACTGCAGAAAGTAATTTGGCTGACTTGTGTTCCTTGTGGTCCCCTTTTTCCAATCTTGCCTTAGAAGAAAACTGAATATGCAAGCATGGTACCATGCTTTGAGACCTGGTAGCTTCTTTATAAACATGCTGCCATATTTTGCTCTTACTGAAAATAAAACATTTTTGTACTTGGAATAGAAATCCTTGAAATTTCTTATTATCCTGAGACCTTATGGGCATTTTCTCTGGAGAAGGAGAAACGTGTCTTTTACACAAATCAATCTTTCATTTATAATAAAGAGCTTCAGTATCCAAAACTGAAAATTGCTCTAAAACTCCAAGTCCCTTTGTGGTGCTAAAGACAATCATTCAGCTGCTCCAGTTCCAAGCTATTCAGTATGAATGTGAGAATGATTGTCCTTGTCCCCAAAAGGAGGAGCCTTTTGAGATCACCACTTCTGTTAACAATGCTTCTCTCTAAAGTGCATAACATTTTAAATTCAAGGATTATCAGATTAGGTATATTTATTAAATTTGAAACAGGATTCAAAGACAGGCAGGATGAAATGTTGTATAAGTAACTTGGCTAAGAAATTATACATTGCCTGATTTCAGCAATATCACATATTCTTATTTGGTGTCTTGCTTTACAAAATTCACTATACATTCTGATTCTACCTTTTCAGTTTCTAGCAGGTGAGAGATTTCTGGGATGGAGGCAGGCTGAGCACCCGTAATTTTTCTACTAATTTCTGAAGTATTTAGTACCTTCCCCAAGAAAAAGGCAGAAGCAGACCACAACAGTAATGTGTTTCAGATGGGCAGGTCCCAGAGGGAATTCCAGACCACAGGAAAAGGAGGAGAAGTGTTCCACTTTAGATACATTCCTCTAACTATTCTGTTTGTGAATTTGGCCCTGGAAAAGACCCTTGGAAGGTCCATTTCCCTACTTTGAGCCTGGGTCAGTGCTTTTAGTTCATTCTTGGCAGACATCTGGTTCAGGTCTCAAACTTCCAATAAAGGGAATTCCACAATCTTCCTAGGAAATGCACTTAACAAAAAACAAACCTAGAAATGTAATGTAAGAATCTCTTTATGCTTATTAAAATGATTACTTTTTTTAATAGTCTATCCAGACTTAAATAGCAATTGACCATTTTATATTTTAATATTTGGAGGTTTAAATGTCCTTTTCTTTTTCTCCCTTCTAGACATTAGATATTTCAATATTTCTCAGTATATCATGTTTTTTAAACTTTGGGTCATTTTTATGTCCTTCTCCATGTTTTTTTCTTATAGCACTGCAAAACACAATGCCATCCTAATGGATGCCAGACTACTGACTATCTACAAATAAATAATATGTTTTGACCTGCTAAAAATTTTGTCTTCATATAAGAAATTTAAAGATACAACATTGAATGTACTCTGAATTTTTTTTAAAATGTGTTTCTTAACACATGATAATGGATCCTGTTCTCTAGACTGTGCTTTCGCCAAGACAGTTTGGACCAGATAATCCATGAGGTCCCTTCCACCCTGGTATTCCATTATTCTATTAACCCCTGAAAATTAATATTATTGTCTAGAATTTACCTTCTTATGTGCAGATCCCACAGGATCAGTGCTATCAGTGCAATAACAGTAGTTTACAACAGAAAATATCTGTTACTTATAGGAGCCAGTCTTTCCCAATGACATCCTTAAGAGATAATTGTCAAAGAGCTTTGTTTATGGTACCAGTTGCAAATCGGCCACCTACATAGAAAAATATATTAAAAATTATCTTAACTCTGGCAAGTGCCACAATAACAGGGAAAAAACAATTCTTAGTGGTCTAAAACACCTATGGATTACTACTTGGAAATACTGGATAGGCCCAAATACCAAGATTTGCCAAAAGCAGACTTTAGCTTTAGCAAGCTCAGGCACATTGTTGTACTTTTCCTGTGACAATAATAGCTTCAAGATGACCTTTTCTAACTTTATTAGAGAAGCATTTACACTTAACCTAAACCAGAAGGGCAGAAATAAAACACAGCCTGTTAAATGTGCAATAGCATATTTCAGCTAAGTCTGACGAAACCTATTGCTAAGTTGCCTCAGCCTGACCTCCTTTCTCATGACTTTTTTTTGTGACTCATAAAGAGCTTTCACATTTAGGGCATTTCAAAGCTACAACTCAGCAGGCGTCCAGTTAAATGCTCCTCAAACAGCTCTATGAGGCACATGGATGCAACTGGAAAAATTGCAGACTACTTCAGTAGAACTATCAAACTAGGCTACCATTTAACCAACTATTTTCCCCTCAGAAAAACTCCATGGCCTTTCCCAGTTGTTCATATCCTTAGTATCAGATAATTTGTTTTGCTCAGTATCGTGCTCATGTGTACACTCGCATTTCCAAGGAGATACTTTTTCTTCATATTAATATTCTGAGAGTTCCTGTATAGAAGCTGTATGCAAAGGCTTCTATGCAGTGGGAAGCTCACTCCATGACCCTACTAAATATAGGCTCAAATATTTTTAATGAATGTGTAATAATTCCAGATTAAATTTTTGTTCTTGTGAAAATATTGCAGTGCTATCATTACAGTGTATTCCTGGAGAGAATGGAAGTGCAAGGTAGGACAGCTCACAAGTATCTTATGTAGTTCTATCATATCATGTAAAACATGACCTCCAAATGTATGGTTTTATCATCTTTGACCAGTGTGAATTACCACCAATTTTTACAGGAAAATTTTTCCATATTACAGTTCCTAGCCATGCCAACATCCCTCCAAACTGGTAAGAACTTCCTGTTAACTTTCTGGAAGGAAACAAATTTATAAGCCTGGGACCTACATATACATCAATATGATGGCACTAGAAAGCTGCAGAATAATTGGCTAAGGCTTACTGATAACATGATTTCAATGTGTTTATGTGTGAGTCCACTTCCTACAGTTGTCTCACAGTAGTAAACTCCTGTGTTTCCAAATATATTTTGTCCAAAGATGCCCAAAATATGTATGTTTATTTCCCAGACTCTCTTCACTTTCCATCCAGTTGCGAACAGTCATCCTTCCCCACAATTTTTACTCCTCTCTGAAAGAAAAGGCAGGGAGATCAGCATTGATTCCTACCACAGCTGCTGGCTATCCTTTCTCAATGATAAAACCTTTTTAAGCTGCTCTCTTCACACTAAAACAAATTTTGTCTTGAAAGATAGCCTCCTTCGTGATGCAAGGCAGACCTTCCCATGCTAGAACTGCCTGTTGAGTACTGACACTTGCAGTAATGGTTTCAGGAGGGAGAAATTTTGGAGGTGTCCAGGTATAGATTAAACACCAGGAAAGCAAGAAAGTAATTAAGCATTTGAGCACCAAAGTGGGTACCTACCTATTGCAACTATGAGAGCCTATTATTTCCTATTTTTCTAAAAGTCCTACTGAGACAAGTACATTGTTCTCAGTGGGAGAAAATTGCACTCTGAATTAATTACTCACTAATTAGTAGAATGCTTTCTTGCCCCACACATTCTCCTGCTGCATTGTTTAGCATAAAACACTTCATATCTTACCACATTTGAATGGGTACTCTTTACATCAGGAACTGATAGCTTTTCCTTACCTTTTCTTTGTCTTTTTTTTTGTTAGACAAACCACTTACATGACCCTGCATTACTCTGGCATTCAAAAATTCTGCAATCTTTAATGCATTTAATTTCTTATTTGGGGAAACAAATCAGACATAGCGTAGAAGCCAGAAGGGGCACAAGGAAAGTTTGTAATACCTGCATTTCAGCTCCCATGAGGCCCCATAGTGCTGACTTGGTCACCTAACATGCCTCTAACAACTCAAAGTGCATTGCAAAGGGATTTATAGCAGCTGGCATCCTGTGCTGGAAAATGTTTAAGTTAACCCACTGTTAATACCAAGAAGAAGTACAGATTTTAAATATGCCCTTCACAGAAGATTTGGTACTTTGCAGTTACCAAAGGCATTTCCTCCAGGAAGAACTCTGTCCTTCTGCACCCTGGTTGTCTCAAACAAATAAAGGTCAGGGTCCTTCTTGGAGCATTGTTAGAGGAAGGAATGTCCTTTCTTCACACCTTATCTACCATATCAAGGTTGCAATATCCATGCTATGTAGTGATAATCATTTTTGGTGCCACCCTGGGCTTTTTGCTATTTTCATGGCAACAAAGAACACATTATTTGCCTGTGCAGGATTGAATCAAGTTTAAAATCGTGAACACCTCTACAGAAGCCTTTCCAGATTTATAAAGATATAATAGAATTGACAGTGTATGTTGTAGATAACAGAAAATTATTTTTTGTAAATCTTGGAACACTGCTATTACATGGAGTATTATTTACACTCATTGATGATAATAATGTCTCATGAATGTCCCACTCATGGCCACCAAGTCTGTATTTGGTAGTCTCTCAGGGAGTAGGCAAAAAAGAAAAGAGCCCTTCAGCCTCAAAGGAATAAATATCACTAATACAACTCTGGGAATCATAAGGTGCTGTTTTGATCTGAAAACAACACACAGTAGTGTGTTCTGTTTCAGAGTCTTCAGGATTTCCACTGCAGGTCAAACCTTCCTTAGTATCATTTTAAGTTTACCTTGCCTATAACCACAGGGCTCTTGAAGCTGAGGTTTAAAAAATAGCTAATTAAATACATAGATAATCTTGCCCTTCAAAATTCAAGTGACCAGTGTTAAGACTTTTTTAACGAAATAAGGAGACCTTTAGGTGATATTTTTCTGCTAAGAGTTAATAATAGCAAAGTTCGAAATAAGCAGAGTGTTTCAGTCTCCTGACAGAAAACATCATATAAGTTTCTCAATGCTATAATAATTTAAATAATACCTCCTTTAACAATTTTAAAGTTTATAGATCAGAAATATTTTATATCAATTTTTCACCACAGTAATGCAGCTTAGAATTTGCTTGCTCTATTCCAATACATGCACATACACTGTGTCAAAGGCTAAGTATCATTCAGAACATATGACCTTGAAATCATTCACAACATTTGGTCTGTAATTCTTCAGAGCTATGCATATTTTCCTCATTGCAGCTGTGGGAAATTTGTCACAGTCCTATAGCAGACTCTGCTTCTTAAATAAGAAAAAAATCTGTCATTTCCTTCAAATCTTCAAAAATAGGCTGCTTATAATTATGCCACACCACTGAGTCGTCTGTCTTTGCCCGTAGAAAACAAGTCTTTTCTTTCTTGTGTGGAAAATGCTTTCTCTACGTGAATTTTCTCCACAATGATGCTAAGATTGAGGAAGATGGAACATGCAGTACCAATAAAAAAAAAAAAGCAGCTATGTTTGCTGAGAGCATGACAGCTTTCAAAGAGAAAAAGAAAGGAATGCTGTTCTCTTCCTTCCTGACTTTCTTTTCTGTTGAGGGCAGCTTGAATTCGTCCTAGATTCTTGCAAATATTTTTTTATCCCTATTAGTCACTATCTGCAAAGAGTCTCAGCAATGCCTGTCGCTGTGGAGAGTTTAATGGCTCTCAAGTCATTCTTGGTTTGGAATTTAATTGTTACCTTGTAAATCTTCACCAATTTCTGTTGACAATTCCAAGTGGCATGAAGACTTGTATGTTTTGCATGATGTTTTAGATAATAATCAGCCTAATTCTTTCTACAGCTATATGGCCTAATGTAGGGACTCTAGATTAGTTCTGTTTTTAGGTATCTACCAGATTTTAAGCTTCCTCCCCATGGCACATGAAAGAGTCAATACAGTAATAGGTTACACTGCATCATCCAGGTGCAAAACTTCAGAGATCCCCAAATGTGACATTTTTTTGAACCATGTAAAATTGCATCATTGGGCTTCATTAGTTGTGGCTGTGTTCTGGGATTTCTCCAGGGTATCTGGAGTGTTTTAACTGTAGCTATCTGAAACACTTTGGCTCTTTTCTGTCTGAGTTGTTCCAGGTACTGACTGAGTGCATTACCAATGTCCAATTCTGGCTTCTTTTTATTATACTTTAGAATTATTTTCTGCCAACTCTATTTAAAAATAGATGCATATTTTGTTTTAGTGTCATTATAATTTCTTCATCTCTACTTTATAATTTATTTTAATCTTGTTTTTTTTCATGATATGATCTATATATGCATACCCTACATTTAGAATTTAAGAAAAGTTTTGATCCCTTGCACAGATTAATCATTAATGTATACAAAATAAAATTAGATAATCTAGTGAAATAAGGTTTAAAGCATATTGTCCTTGGTGGTTATGGATTTTCGTTGAGTCTGGTTGTAATATCATCCTAGATAAAATTGTACATGTATACGTTCTTAATAAAATCCCATTAAATGCCCTGTGCTACTAACATTTTGGAAGATTTTTTGGTTTTTCTGAGGTCTTTTGTAAACCAGTAGGGTAGAAGAGTATGCTTTTTGCTTAATTTTGAAATGCTTGTTTTGCAGTTAGACATAATATTGATGAAAGAGAGATTGACATATTTTACTCCTCTGCTTTTAAACTTACAAGTTATGCTCAAAGTAGCTTTTTTCCTCACTAGTTTATTGATTTTTCATCTGTGCTGACTTATACTAAGATTAGGTGACAGCTACCCCAGATGCCATTGCATGTCAGAGGTGGCTGTGCAGGGATCATGGCTGCTACCTGTGCAGGTGCAGAAGCAGTGGGGAGATAGAGGATGGGGATGTTTTCTCTTGACATATTGGATATTTAAAGTCATGGTCAGAGGCTATCAAAGCCAAACAGTAGTTTAAAGGGAAGTTAAAGGGAAGAACAAATTTCTTTGGATAGACTGTTTAGTGCTCAAAGAAAACACTGTGTCTGAGTCACAACTCAAGGCAGCCTTTTTCATGAAGGGAACTGCATGGTGACAGTTTAAAGTGGGCCACCTACAGAGAGATAACACTTATTTCTATTTAATTTAATGGATCTATTCAAACACCTCTAGCAGATTTTCAGATATAGGAGAGTTTCAGCACTAGACAACCAAAGTCAGTTCTTGTGATTTTGAATGCACTGTTTGTATGCCATTTATGCATATTTATATGCCTCACCAACCCCAAGGCACACACATGTGACCTGAGCAACAGTCACAAGGACCTTGTTCATCTGGAAAAGAAACCATAAGCACAGATTAGAAGACCAGAGGGAACCAATTTTTTGTCTTGAATTGGCTCACCAAGAGCTTGTGACTATTGTAAATAGATGGTTTGATGCGATTGCTCGTAGAATGAAGGAATGAACAGATGCAGTTCTGCATATCCAAGATAATTCACACTTCTCAACATCTCATTGGTCTCAGAAAGGTTGTCTGTAATGATTCTTTATATGACATTTTCCACTGGAGAAGAAAAAATTTAAAAAAAAACGTAAAAGAATTGCAGAAACCCACTAAAATCATGTCAGAGACTGGGATACAGTATGCTGGAGGATGTAGGGACAATATTATGGAAGGAACTGATCAGCAGAAATATTCATGAGGTAGAGAAGGGAAAGCAAGATAAACTATGACCCTAGAAATGGGTACTGGTAGTATTAGAGCATCAGATGTCTTGGGAGGGAGATGGCACAGACCCTGCTTCAAAAGTGTATGTGAAAATTGTCAGTGCATCCTCAAAATGCAGAGGATGAGAGCCAGGAAGGAGAGAGTATCTGTGCTTGGTATGAAAAATTAGGAGACAGAGGGATACAGGCAACTCCTGGTGGATTCAATGAGTTCACTCCATGGAGGTGACAAGGCCTTCTGATCCTTTTTTGACAACGTAGTGAAATATGCTGAGCACAGGTGAACAGGCAGTGTAATTCGGAAAGTACATATGCACTTTCTTGATTAATTAATATAGGCTGTCTTAGATATCCAATTTCTTCTTCATGACCAATGGGGATCTTATATAGTCCCCCTGAACTCCTTAAAACTTTGTGCCAACACCTATGTGCAGTCACAGGAAATCTCTTTGCAGAATAAGATCTTTTTTTTGAAGTTCAAATCTAAGCTTCATTCTCATAACCAACAGAAATTCAAATCATCTCAGCTGCTGGTAAGCCAGTTATCTGCAAAGTAGCTGGAAAGAAAAAACTAGTTTGGTCCATGTTAGTTATGGACCAATATGTTATGAACCCTATTCAGTTTTCAGGACACCTAGCAGCTTTCAGTGCTGTTTTCCTTTTTTTCCTCCTCTCTCCCTTTTTATTTTATTTTATTTTATTTTATTTTATTTTATTTTATTTTATTTTATTTTATTTTATTTTATTTTAATTTTTTTTCTTCTTTTATCTATTTATTTTTTTACTATAGCTCAATATTACTTTTCCTTTGCTTTGCTTTTCTCCTGAATCCATGTTCAAGTCTCTCCTAGGCAATATCTGACCTTGCTGTTAATTATTTGCCCACAGTTGTGGAGCTGTAGCATAATGCAGAGCAACAGTACTGAACAGGGCCATCCATCTTCAGCCTCTTAAACTATGAAATCTCATCTACAAATAATGAAAATCTTCTATGCCCTACAGGTTCTAGATTCAGATTTGTTTCTTGACTTGCAGCTGAGCCCTAGCAAGTGCACAGAAAGAGACCTGCCTCTTTTGTCAGTGCAATCATTTTTATGTCAGTGATATTGAGAAAAGTGTTAGTTATGAAAATAATGCTTATTACTTCAGTCTATGTTAGAATTTATTCTAACACCTAGACAAAAATACCTAAGAAATTTCTCACTGTCTGGGGGATTACAGACTTATTTTACCACTCTTTTATTTACTTGTGTGTTTTGTTTGCTTTTATTTACCCTTTTTTTCCCTTCTGTTTTATTTTACTGTGTTATGAGTTACACCCAATACCAACAGGGGTTTTTTTTTGTCTGAGAAACAAGCAATAAACCATGTACTCGCTATTTTTCCTCGTGCTGTAACAAATGCAGTGCAATATTTACTCCTAAGCATAGGTGGTACATGAAATCAAAAGGCAGGGTGAGCAGTGAGGGTGCTGGATGCACACACACCGCTCAAACCCAAACCTTGCAAGGTGTTTTGCTGCCACCCTCTGATGCCACCTTCAACTGCATTTGCTCACGTATCTGTGTGGAGAACTTCGGGGGGTAAGAAAGCCAGGATTTGTGAAGGAATCTATGGATGATTTGTAACTGCAAATGCATCTGGAAGCACGTCTCAAAAATTAAATTTGCAATAAATTAATTCCCAAGTTAGATCCCGTTACAATTAATTGCCCAGCTTGTCAAAAAGGGAGCTTATTGCCTAGTTATGCAGAGAAATTTTCAGGTGTATTGGACACCGAAGAAGTTCCATGGTAGGGAACAGTTATCCTTTGTGTTCGGTCTCAGCACTCAAGCATAACAGCCAAAGATGGTCATGCATTCCACAGTAGATTTTGCTTTTTAAATTCCAAATAAGAATAGTTTGTCGCTTTAAAACATCAACACAATCTTACTATTACAGGAAGATGACTTTACCTGTAAGTCATGTGTCCTTTCCTTATACTCTGTGGGCCATTAAAGCAGACATTTATATTTGGTGTCTCAGCATCTCAACCAGACCCATTCTTGCATCTCCTCTATTTCCTGGGCTGTGCTGGGGCCAAATCTGAAGTTCTGGTTTTATTTACATTCTGTTTAGAAAATGGATATTTGTCCCCACTCTTTTGAACCGTGTTTTTTGGTTGTGAAGGGGAAAAGTAAAAGAGGAAATAAAATTCCAAAGGGGGGAAAAAAGAAAAGGAACAGAGAAAATAACAGGATGAAACAGAGCAGTGAAGCAGATGTTTGGCATCTGGCCATAGTGGAATGAACTCTCGCCACACTGAATTCTGTATTTGTCTTATACTAAAAAATAATTAACTTGTAGAGCAGCAGGTTCAGAGAGCTGTGAATGTGCTGATCGAGGCAATTAGCCCCTATCAGAACCATTGTTTCAGGCTCTCTGAAAAGTCAGCTGAGTATTATTAGCTAGCCCTCTGCAGTTAGATGAGTCAGACAACTTCTTTTCAAAAATAAAGTTGACATTCCAGAGCACTTGTATGTGACAGGGTGAATTCAGCAGCAAATTCCAGCCATGGCATGTGTAAGCTCATAATTATGATATTTACAAAGCTGGAAGACGAGGAAAAGTACTTTTTTTTTTTTTCTGTTATTTGTTGGATTAATTTTATGCATTGCTGACCACCCTCTCCAGTAATTGTTATTTGGGATTCTCTTTTTTCACCATCTTTTCCCCATTGCTCTCGATGTGATAGGTTTGGTGATGCACAGTGACACCCATTAACTGCACTAAGAATCTTTTGCATTCTTTTCACAGGTTCTTTAACAATGATACTCAAAATGTATGTATGATATCATCTAAAAGGACAAACAGATGACTTAATTTCCATCAGATCAGCAGAATTTATAATGTTGACACTGTCTGCCCACATGCAATGGCTTTAAACTAAAAGAGGGTAGATTGAAATTAGATGTTTGGAGTAAATTTTATACTTTGAAGGTGATGAGGCATTAGAACAGGTTGTCCAGAGAAGCTGTCAATTCCCCATCCCTGGAAGTATTCAAGGCCAGGTTGGGTGAGGCTTTGAGCAACCTGGTTTAGTGGAAGGTGTCCCTGCCCATGGCAGGGGAGATGGAACTATACAATCTTTAAGGTCACCTACCAAAATCATCCTGTGAATCCATGTCATCGTCTGATTCCATCCTTCAAAACTTAATAAAACAGGCAAATAAAACAGGCAATCCTTTCCCTCTGTTCTGAAGCTTTACCTCTTTCAGAGGACATTAAATGGACATTTAATTTAGTATAGCCTCAGCATTACAGTTCAACTGCCATAAAAAACAGAGGATGTTGCCCTAGAACTGAAATCTTTCAGCTCTTTGTGTTGTTTATGTGTTACCACGCTGAGGCAAAGTTTACAGAGAATGGAATGGGCAGAAGTATGAAGATCTGTCTCATGGCTGAATCTCTTTCAGTCATTCAGTTTTACTCTCCTGTCAGCCACAAACTTAATTATTTTCTACAGAGGCTTGCAGCTGTCTGTGTTTGGTCTGCCTTTGTGCACTCCCATACATAAAATTAAGCTGTATAGATGTTCACCCTGCATCATTGCAGCAAGGGACTGGACAAGCATTTTGGAAATCTAGGTACAGAAGAACCCTGAAGTGTACATGGATATCTGTAAAAGCAAAATACTTAAGTTTGCTATGAAAAGACTCTTGAATGAGGAATAAGCCTGTTGTTTGTTCTGGTGATTGTATTTTAGATTGCTTCGCTGTATATTGCCCAAGTGACTTCCTCCTGGTGATCAAATATCTTAACTGCATTATAAGGTTACTTTACAGAAAGCACACAGACTTGATCAAAAGTTTCTATTAGTAGTGTTTCCCTCAAATTCCACATGCTACTCCAAGATAGTGAGCTTCTTAAGATACTGCTGGTATTCTGCAGTATATACTATAAAACAGGGAGTAAATAATTTTACCACATATGTTTAGTAGTACCATGGCTTTTTTTAGTCCATCAGAATTCAGATTTTACTTTCCTTGTGCTCAAGCAACTTTTTCCTATGTTACATTCAAGAAAATTTTCTGAGTTTTCATAAAATGCATTTCTTTTAGGACATTTGCCCTCTTAGCAGCAAACAAAACTCTTTCTAGCCTAACAGACGGACATAATGATACTTTTAAAGAACTGTAAATTATTCATGTGGCAGCATCATTTTTTTAAATGGTCTTTGAATAAAAACTTCTTAAAATATGTTGAGACTAGTAGAAATAGAGAATGTTGCTCAATTTCTTGGCAAGGTAATTGTGCATAGGTATGAAAAGCCATTTCAGGCTGGGCTGCGAGTCTGTATAGGGTCTAGGCAAGTACCATGGCTTGCTTGTTATTTCACAATGATCCTGATCATTGAAGTAACAAACCTGATGGAATGTGTCCGGAAACATTTCTGCACTACAATTAGATTTTTTTCAGATGAAAACTTGGGAACCTAATATTTTCCTATGGTAAATATGGAAAAACCTAATATTTTAAATAATAAAACCTAATATTTTAAACCTAATATTTTCCTATGATAAATATGGTAATACTGTTATGACCCATGTCTTGAACAAATATTTTGGATCCATACTTCTGGCATACACTGCTGTAAATCCTTTAGCTTCCACAATAAATGAGCACTAAGCTGTTCACTAGGGACAGAATAAATTAAAATTAGTCGGTGTCTGATGCTCTATAGAGTCCTGGGGGACCCAGTGAGATAAGGCAGAGGAGGGCTCCAGGACCATACTCAGTTCTTTTCTATTCCACCTACCCTGCTCTGTTCCAGGATGCAGAAAGCCTGGCAGAACCTGCCGTCTTCTTGTTCAATACTTCCCATGATAAAATTCTTGTTCAATAGCCAAGACCATGGAGACATTGCTGGGAGATCCTGTCTGAACCTCTCAGGCTGCTTTTTATATGCAGCAAACTATGATATAAAGGAGTCATAAACAAATATACTTCTATTTATATTTCTGGTCATGGTTGTTACTATCTTCATTTCTTTTTCTTAAGAAATTAAGCTTCACAGATTTCAAAATGATTCTTTGAATATGTTGCTAGTGGAGCAGCTAAGGCAGTATTTGAAGCTTGAATATTACTGCCTAAGTTCAGTTTATCTAGCTTAATATTTATGCAAAGAAGCTAACTGTTAGGATGGACATTAAATTAAACCTTTAATTCAAAGATAATACTTGTCATCCTTACTTAAGACTTGCTTCATTATAATGATTGTTTCCTCTGATTGCAAACAAATTGCCTATACTTCAGTTTCAACACTATGCTTTTAATTTGGTAAGAGAAATTTCATGAATCATGTAAATTTCCTAGAAATAAATCTGCTGTCTTGCCCTTCATGCCATTTCTTCCAGGTAGGGTAGAATGGATCTTGGTTTTATTTGAAGTATTTCAACATTTTACTGACAAAGTGTCTTTTCTTTTTTTAGTGATATAGAAGTTCTCTATTGTTAATGTGGAGTTTTAATCATTTTTTTTAATCTTACCTGAGCAGAACTCAAATGGTGCATATCAAGTTTAGGCTTTCATGTCTTAATTTTAACTACGATGCTATGATAAACATTAAAGCAAGAGAAATAGAAACAGAAATAGAAACAGAAATAGAAATAGAAATAGAAATAGAAATAGAAATAGAAATAGAAATAGAAATAGAAATAGAAATAGAAATAGAAATAGAAATAATGGAAGCATAAAAAAGCCTCCCCAGAACTTTTTGAGCCCTGCCACATATATATTTATTTTCCCTAATGCAATAGAACTTGAATTTTCTTGAGTTCTCCTCAAGAAATTCTCCTCAGTCATTTTTTTCTCTTCTTCAAGTAGGTAACAGAGAACCATTAGAATTTTTTTGTTGTTGTTTGAGACAGAAACTTCATTACAATTAATGGGCATAATGTTCCTTTTATGAATAAGAGAATAATTCATAACTGAGCGTTTGCCTTCAGGATTCAGAGCCAAATCCACTGCTATAAAATGGAGGTAAAAATGTTTGGCTACACCTAATGGTAGTTAAGCTGAAGCAGGGAATATTCCCAGGCTCATGACCTAAAGGATCCAGAGAAAGAGTTTTTGGGATCATCCTGGGATGGTTCAGGCTTATCGCTTATCTGGCAACACAAAGACGTGTTTTGAAAAAAAAAATTGAGTAAAGGATCATTTTTTATAGGTACTCTGGTTGCAAGTACCTTGTGTTAGTATAAAATTGTTCAAGTGTATTGGCATGGGCTATTCCACGATAGTCTTTGATGCAAGAGAAAATTCTGAAGTGGGTTTCATTTTCAGGTACCCTCTATGGGTTGTTAAGGGGTCTTCAACATCCAGAAATTCTCTATTACATATCACTGCCAGTAAACCTCAATATTCCAGGGGCTTGGATGAGAGCTTCTCATTTGAAGAGCACAAAAAATATAGCAAAACTTTTTTTTGAGATTTTTTTCTGTCTTAATGGGTTTGTACGTTAAACCCCGTTGCAAGCCTTGGGGAAAAGGCTTACAAGATCATAGCAGGGAAGGAAACTTGAACTTCTTCAAGCAAAAAAAGAACTTTGTATAAGGCACATGACTCTGAATTTATGTCTCTGTCTTTATTGTGGGTGACCAGAGGAATATAAGACTGGCTGCTTGCATAAATTAGACATATAATATTGACTAACCTTTTCAGCAGACACAAATCAGCATAGCACAGCTATGACCTTTTTGTCTGTTCACTGTGATAAGTGGAAAGGCAGGGAGAGGATCTGCTTCATCAAGTGTATACCATGTGGACATTTTCTCTCCTTGGGGACCATTCTTAAGGCAGGGAGGTGGCCACTACTACTTGACTGTATCTTGTGAGAAGCACCTGGAAGAAAAATCTGCTGCCTGTATATTCTGTGTTCCCCATGGAAGCTGCAACTTTTAAACATTTCATGCTTGGGGTTTCAGACAAAATGAAACACAGATATTATGTCGATCCATAGCAGACTAAACAAGTTTTTGTAGCTTATCTAAGTTTAAACTTGTGATGAAAGCTTGTGAATTTGATCATAGGATTGCTTAGTAAACATCAGTTATCTATCAAAAGAAAATATTCATTGTGTCTCTACTGGTTAGCAGAGCTTGTCAGCTGAATTTAAAAAAATGTACATCACACACTCTTGTATTCTTTCTTGCTCTGAGCCATTTCTTCTCTGAGCTGTTCTTGTAGTCTCTAAAAAGCTGTAAAAAGTGTATTACACTTTCTTTAGACTTAACAATTTTGTTCGTTTCTGTTTTTTTTCCTTAAATTCAGTTAATTTGCAGCTCTTCACATGGTGACCGCTATAGTATTTGCAGTCTGTGTTTTTGTTAGACTAATAACTATCATTGACCACAAGATGGCAAGGTTTCTTCACTTTTCTGTGACGAGCAGACAGCAAAAGGAAAAGAGGGAGGAATGCAACAGTGTGGAAAGAGAGTCAAAGGAAGAAACACACGTAAGGACTCTGATTTCTCTTACATCAGATCAGTGTTAAAATTTTGGTGAGATGCCTTAGAGTTTGAACAGAAGTAATATATTTGCTAGTTTTTTCCTGATGCTTGCCAGACATATTCTTTTCCAGGAAGTGTTGTCCATTTTTCCATACTGGAAAATTCAGTATTTGCATTTTATGGTCTTCCCCCTCGAGGTGCCACCTTAAGAAGATAAACCACTTCACCTGCAGTGGGATTAAAAGCCAAGATCTTTCTTGAATGTGAAAGGTTTTAAGAGAGACAAGAATTATCTTAACTAAAACCCTGCAGATCTAACAATTACAATGTCAAATTACAACTTCGGGGCATAATTTGGTCATATTCATTTGAAGTTAAGCAGCCTACTTGTTCTGTGTCTGGAGTAGTTTTAAGATTTTCACATAGTTCCTTTTTTTCCCTCATTCGAACGCACTAAGGATCAGAATCTTCCAAACATCTTCATTTGCAATGTGTGATGGCAATACAGACAAATAGCTCTACTGAACACCTCCACCAAGGATACAACATCTTAAAAGTAAGTGAAATTCATCACTTCGAAGAGAAATTTCTGGTAACATCAACTACCGCAGGCACAAAACTCGACAGAATTTGCTTCTGGAGGAATTTTTTTCTTGGGGAGTTGCAATGGAAGCTCGCGTCAGCAGATGGCACTGGAGACAAAGCTGTGAGACTGAACTGGTCCTCTGAACAAAGTCCAGAGACTTAAATATTTTACCTTTTTGTTTTTTTCCTTTGATAAAAGTACCAAAACTCAAGGGCATCCCGTCTGCCTTGTATTATAAATCTTTGTACTAAGTCTGTGCCATCACTCGTGTAAAAGTCACTGATGCAGCCCCATGATCTCTTTTCCATACACTCAGTTCAGGCAGGTTGCAAAAGCAGGGTTTTGTGACATTTTCATCTGTTAAAGTGTGCTATTTGTAAAATAGAGACATTTCCTTTACAAAAGGAGAGGTTCTTTGATGAGGAGAAATAAGGAATTCATGGTTTACATATTTGGCTACATGAAAATGTTTCCCAGTAAAAATTCTTACCAAAAAAAAAAAAAAANATAGGCAACTAGTGATCAGAAACATTAAAAGTACAGGATAGACTAGGAATTCATTATTGAAAACTATAATGATCAAAACATAACATTTATACGAAAAGATATATATTTGCAACATTACTGAGAGGAAAAAAAAGTCAAATTTGCGTGCAGCTACCAGATAAATATTTAAGAGTTATGTAAGACAAATTTTCTATGATGAGCAAACTGATAAAATAGCCTTTTATATCAGTTTTTACTTTGATAATAGAAATAAGTGCAGGGTAAAAAAGAGAATTTTGAAAATTATATGGGAAAAAAAAGTGAAATCTAATCACTGAGAAAACAGCTACATATGAATGACAGTTCCATATAAAAGCTGGGAAAAATAAACTCACTTACTGAACACAAATGGGCCCATCTGTCTTGCCCATTATGGTAAATTGGTGTAATGGATAGAAATGACACCTTAATGTAAAGAAGCAAAAAATTTCTTTGGTGTTAGAGTTGAAAAGCAGACTCAATTTGCAGAAGAACAAGCACAGTATATTATCTCTGGGAAGAGCGGCCAAATACTGTGGAAAGGAATCTGCTGTTTTTTAAATGCAGAGCACTTATTGTTGAAAATGCCTGGGTGGTTTTGCACAACAGGCCATGAGCCACAGCTTAAAAAAGACATTGTAAATCAAGTCCAAACAAAATAGCCAATGGTCAACAGCCTATTATTTGAAGGAAAATCACCTTTCATCCTTAATTTCCTTTTTGGTGATTCGTCTCAGGTTGCTGTTAGCATGATCAGAGCACAGATTTCTCATATTCCAGATTTTGAGACTCACTAGAGTGCAATTAATTGCTAATTTGTGTAGGAAATTATGAATAAGCTGGTGATAAGTCTCTATAATGATCTGCAATCTGTCAATGTATGGAACTTAATATTTAAGGGAAGAACATTATTGTCTTGGTCATGACTGGGTTTTAATTTGCAACTCACATCTCCATTTCAAATACAGTCCCATTTTTTCATACAGATGTTGAATTACCTTTTGAATCTTACATCCAATTGTGTAAAGGAATTTGTTCATTCATTTACAAAGATCAGGTTATAATAAATAGGCCTATCCCACTTATGTTCTTCTAGTTTCTTTGTCTAAATTATACAGATCAGTTACACACAGGATAGTTTAGCATAGGCTACCTCTGTGTCTTCCAGTGTTTTACAGAATGAGTCCCACTGACATGTAGAATCAAGTTTGAAAGGGAAGCTTGGAGATTGGACAGAGCATGTATTTTTTTTTTATGTAGCATCTGGTTCTGATACTTGTCTGTTACAAGTAACTTAATTATAAAAAATAAGATAATTTTAAAATACTAAAATATCTATTTAAATTACTTAACACTTACTAGAGGAGATGAGTTTTATCTGTTCAGCTTGCTGGAGTTTTTTTGGTTCTTAGTGGTGCCTTTGTAGACAAATTCATTTGTTGGTTTTAAATTGCTGTATTTTAAAATTGAATTGTTATTAAATGCTGCCAAGACTTCTAGTGAGGTGAACCTTCAGAATGCAATGATAATTTTGTTCTGGTGGAATGGAGCAATCTCAGTGTTTAATAAGCTGTGATAATGATGTTTCAATAAGTGTGATTTATTTTCAAATGCTAAAGCCATTATTTTCATTATCTATAACTTTAGATTGCAAGTAAATAAGCCTGCATTGTGAATTGAACTTTTGAAAATGTATTTATCATTAAGACAAGTTAATTCTCTTTTCCTTTGCAGTATTTTGTTTTGCTTAATCATGATGTTCTGTATTTGCTAGTATCTCAGGACAGATCCTAGATGGTGTTTTAAGGGTAGATCACTTTTTAGGTACAATTGCTAAGTAAACTCCTAAAAGCTTCCTTGTTTAAATTTAGACACCAATTGTCAGCATTTTTCTGAAGGCCTGAATGTTAGAATATTCTAGTTCAGTCATCCTTAGAAATATTGAGGCCATTGAAAATTTCGAGACAACTTCCAGTATGGTGATCTTACCAAAAGAGATGAAATTGGGCACTGAAATGGCCTGATTAGCTGTATGTTAAACCATTTACAGATCAAATTCCTACTGCTATTGGAAAGATTAGGTTATTAAGTTCACTGAATTGGAAAATTAAGAATTGTGAGCCAAACACTAAATTAATTTAAATTAAAATAATCTTGATGATTTCCCTGGATTTGTTTTTGCATAACATAGAACCACCCAAATAATGAAACTCAGTCATCCATGAATCCAGGCAACTAAGTTGCATAAATACTTCTAATTTACAACAGCTAAAAATGTTATTATTTTCTTCATATTGAAGTCACTGATAAAAAATACTGCGTTCTTGAACCTCACTGTTTGTTTTCTGCATGATAAATTATAAAAAACATAATCCCATTTCCCCTTCCCCTAGGTCAGGTATTTTAAAAGTTATTAATATGGTATTATTCAGAAGCAATGCTTCCATTAACATTTGAAAAATATTTCACTAACATTTGTTATCCTGAATGAGGGTTACTGAATAGATCTGTGTCTTGCTAGATTCTTTAAAAATCTTAATCTCTTTGATAACAATCATCACATGTTCTGTTGCTGTCAGAACATTGTGGGGTTTGTGGCACTGTTCTACTGGGGGGGTTATATAACTTAGAAAATTTGTCAAAAATCCTCTTGGCAGGACTGTATTTCTACATGGGACCCTTCCACCCAGTGTATTGAATTCCAACACTTTCTCTTCCCATTTAGTCAAATCTGGTGTATTTTGATTGCTGTTCAAAATATTCAGCTGTAGTGTTGGCAGAAGCCATATGAAAGTCTCAGAAGAGAAAACTCTGTTCACAGTATAGCTCAGAGAAAGTGCAATGATTTCTGCAATAATTTTATATCAGTTAAACCTACCTCAGTTTTTCACATGGTTTTATTTTTACATTTACTGGCAGTTGCTGAAAATGTCAATCATAATTTTCATTGTCTGTTTTACATTAAAGTTGAAACAAGTTGATTTCACCATATGCTTGCCAAGATTTTGGGGTTCTTTTCTGTTTTGCCTTTTGCAAGCATCTATGAATCTTTGTCAGGTTCAATAAATCTGCTTGCTTCCTGGGAAAATATGGAAGTATCACTATTTTTAATTTAGTCAAAGAACCATAGAATCACAGAATAATTTCTTTTGAAAGAGACCTTTAACATCATCAGATTCAACTGTAAATGTAATACTGTCAAGTCCTTCACTCAGATGAAGCCAGTAAAACCACAGTGAAAATGTCAAATGTGACTGGGTCAAAGTTCAATGTCATCAGCAAATCAAATCAAAATATTCTCTTTTTCTCTTCTTAGTAGCATTTGATTCCAAGTACAGCTGAACGTTTACTCTTCACATCTCATATTTTAAAATATTTGGGCCACAAGTATAGTGCCCTTCCACACTAAAAAATAATCTGGACTCATCACTTTAATTTTCTTAATTGAATAGTCCAGATGTTGGATTTAAAATATTTCAAAACTGCAAAGTACTGGACTGGTTGGGGTGGGTTCCAAACAATAATGTGTAAGTGGCCTTAAATGAGACATGTGGACTCAGTGTAAAATGTGGACTAGTCATAGCATTTTTTTATTGTGTGCAAAAAACCCTGGTGGATTAATGTTTTGTCTGATACTAATCATCCTCCCACAAAGTTTAATGTTACTGTCATACTTCAGAGCAAAGCTCCTCATTGTAAGGTATTCTAATTGTAATACTCCTTTCTATAAATTATTGTGCTGCAGGAGGGAGGAAACACTTTTTGGAAGGACTTGGAACATTTCTTACCTTTATTGTTTAGATGTGAGTATAGACAACACTCATGGCCAGCCTTGAGCAAGCTTCTAAAGCCACCTTATTCTTTCAGTAATGGCAGGAGGGACCCACATGCTCAGTGCAGCATCGGTTAAACTGAATCTATGAATATTAGTTTCAAAATAATCCACTACACCTTTCATATGCTAAAATGTGAGCAGGAATTTCAGTTTAGAGATTAAAGGAGAGTAGTAACACTGCCTTTGTTAAATCCCTCTCTTATTTTGCTGCAGCATCACAGAGGGATTTTTTCTTGTCTGTAAAAGTTAAATCTCGTTCAAAAATATCAGTATATTTCATCTGATATAGCTGAACCACGAACAGAAATTTCAAGAATGATAGTGATCTGGGGATAGATTTGTCAAAAATTACTCTAGATATCCCTACAGTTTTGGTATCTTCTCTGAACAGACTAACTATTCTCATACTACATATGCTATTCTCATACTATCAGAAACGCTTTTACCTTTCCAACTACATATGCTATTCTCATACTATCAGAAATGGTTTTACCTTTCCAAGGTGCTATAGAACAGAGAATAGAAAACTTGTCCCTAAATTTTTCATTGCCTATGATTTTAGAGTGCAGCTTAATAAAACATCCTGGATACCTTACCTTCACATTTTCACTTAGCTTCTTAACTCTTTACCTGGATGAGAAAGTATTTTTCCTGCTAAATCCACAGGGGGGTAAAAGCATTCTCTATCTCCTCTACTTTAGAGACATCTCTTTTTAATTAGTTTTCAGGTCATTGAGAACACAATTCTGTTTTGTGGGTTTGAACATTGAACAGAGTTGTTTTGTGCATTCGTAGTTAATTCAAAATATGATGTGATATTTAGTAGTAAAACCTCAAGGTGAGAAGTATTAGTCTCTAATTTCCCCTTTCTGTGATTTTGAAACACTCCTTACTAGACAATGTGTTTCACCTGGCAGTACCTTATCATGCAAAGGCATATTCTGATGCCTTCTACAACTAAGCATGACTTTTTTTTTCATTTCTGTAAAATTTTGTGGGTGTTGTAAGTATTAGCCTCATTTTTTTTTTTATGTTAAATGCGTTTCAAATGTTTGATATCCTTATCAAAAACAGGTGAACATATTTAAACATATGAACATATATTCATTTCAGTGAAAAAATGTTAAATGCTATATAGGCCTATTGTATTATTATGCCAGCCTTGATTTGAGCTTAAAACAAAACCCAATAATTTGACTTGCTATAAGCATAGCGGAAAAAATCATGTTGGCATATAGGATTTAATTGTCTCAGAAATTGTCTTTTTGTCAATTGTAATTTTTAGAGAAGTTGACATGTAGCTGGCATATTCTTAAATCTGAATCTATGAATTCAGCACACTCAAAATGTATATAATCCCACCAAAGACATGCAGTCTAATTTAGACTGTGGAAAAGGTGTCTCCTCCCCTGCCATCCGCCAATCCAATGAAGACATTAAATCAGATGCATTAATAATTTTAATTTTACAATTTCTTGTTAGTCCTTTCCCCACATTGCCACTCCACACAGACACACGCACATGAATCCTTAAAAAAAACCACAACAAAATGTTGAGTAGCTGTGAAGTTGGAGTCATTCTGGTATTTTGCAATTCCCTGTAATTCAAAGGATGTTGTCGTATGTGTGCCAATAGTGCATCCTTTAGCATGGTCTGGTGGTGAATTGCTACAATACAGCTTTTTCCATCACTCCAAAAATCAATCTTCTTCACTTTTCATCTCTTTTTAAAGCCTTATTTGCCCTCTCAAGCCAGCGATTGTACTGATTGATTACGACCAAAATTGTCCTGAGTCCCCCGCACAGAGAAAGATGCCATACAATGAGAAAAGAAAGCAGAACATTTTATCATTCTCCTGATTGCTGTAAAAAAAACATTAGTCTGAAATGAAAAGTTGAAGCAGCAACTGTACATTGGTTGTGCCATAAAGCATCATCAGTTTGCATTGCTGCTTAAATTGGCATTTTAAGGGCCTCATTTATCCCCAAGAGGCTCTTTCTCAAGTTTCCCTGTTCTGTTTTGGACACAGAGGGAGACAACATTCACTGCACTGAAGAACTGAAAATGCATTTTGAATGTGAGTTAAATCTCTTTCAATAAACATATAAAAACTTTAAAATAGGATCTCATAGTGCAGTGGTGAGGACAGCAAATGATTTCTTCAAATGGTTATGTCTGAAAAAACCTGTTTGAAGTATTCAAGTACTTAATGCTGGAACAGAATCAAGGTACATGAATTTGTGGTGTATTTTTGAAATACTGGGTTATGCAAGAGTGGATTCTGTTCTGAATGTTTGTCCCATTGAATTTAGCATGGTGAAATGTTTCATCAGTGTCATAACTAAAACCATTGTGAAAAGGAAAACAGGGCAGCATTTGATTGCATGGCACTCCAGTCAGATTGAAATAGATATCATCTGTTTGGAGAATATGAGACTCTGGGTGTAATTCCCATTAAAAGCAACTTTCTATATTGAGGTGGAATGACTTTGTAACTTAAGTAGAATCAAGATGGATTGATAGTCAAAACTTCCTTAAATTTCTCATGAAAACTAACCAATGCTCTAGAAATTATCTGTATGAACGTTTTGTATTAAATCCACAATTGAGCGCTTGATACACAATTAAGCACTTGGTACTCTGTTAAAAGCCTAAATTTTTTTTAATTCAGTACAGCTGCTTTGGCCCCGCATTTGGTATTTGCCTACTGTTCTATATTTGCAGTATCCTGAAGATTTATCAGCTCTGAGATGATAGAAACTGGTGCCTGTTAGAGGCACCATGACGTATTCAGATTTAGCAACAAGGAAGAAAAAACTTCTAATGCTTAATGTCTTTCTGACAGTTTTCTACAAGAATTAAAAAATTACCAAGTGAATAAAAAGTAGTCCATTTTGAAATGTTAATTCTAGACACATTAGGATTGTTTCAAAGACCTACTTAAACTCTTAGTGTGCTTATAATTAAACTGTTAATTGCTAAAATTGTTGTCAATTGATAAAAATTGTTCTCTTATATCCAATATAAATTTTTCTAAAATTTGATATTTCATGAATGTGGTTTCAACTACAGGGCTATGTTTCTCCTCTACTTAGGAAATTCTGTGAAGTTTAACTTTGGCATGTTGTGCAATATATACACAACATTACGGTGATGTGATTATGATCATTTAAAGGATTACTGTCAAGGTAAAATGTAAGGAATATTTAATACTATGCTCATAAATTGAATTGCCAAGACATAGTTTAATGATCAGAAAAATTGACATCACTTCTTTATACATCATTTGCATTCTTTACTATAGTAATGTAAATTGTGAAGAAAACATGTTTTTGAGTGGAATCAGTTTACATTTGGACAAAAAATTTGGAATGCCAACCTAACTCTTTTTAATGGAAAGGGTGTGTGCCTAGTCCATAATCTGGGAAATTTGAAGAAGATCTTAAGACTGTCTCAATTGTTAAACAGAGGTTTAGATATAGCATGAAAGTAACTGAGTGTTGTTACTGGATGGTGAAAACCTCATTGAGACCAAATGCAAGATGATGAAAGTCCCAGCCAAACTACCAAGCAAAGCATTTTGAAGAACAAATTAAAACTTGTTCGGGCAAGTTAAAATGGATAAAATAAAAATAACCTGGATAAAATAAAATTAAAGCTAAGAGGAAAAGAAGCTTAGACTTAGGAAAAGCAAAACAAAACATTAAAATTTCTCAAAACTAAAAGGAAACTGGCCAAGAACAAACTTGTCAAGAACTGAGATGGATTAGGAAAGAAACTAATCTAAGATGGGAGGAGCACAATTGGATCTAAGGAATGTGTAAAGTAAGTGAAACGAGTTACAATACCATTCATCTGAGATTGATTTACCATCTTTTCCACTTGCCAAAGCAGAAGGGAAGATGTTTTTCCACAGTAGAAACTAGCATATAGAATATCTAACTCTGAGCCTGACGTTTAATAGATTTTTTCAGACATTTCAGAGAGGAATATCTTATTGCACCTGGTATAAAATAACAGCTAAATATTCCTTAGATGAAGGAACAGAATGTTTTATCACTACCAGTCTAACAAGACTTGTATTTACTGTGTACAGTGCTTTTTTGATAAAAGGAAGAACTGTCAGGCATTC
The DNA here is from genome assembly GCA_013397075.1 of Rhabdornis inornatus. NCBI lineage: Eukaryota > Metazoa > Chordata > Aves > Passeriformes > Rhabdornithidae > Rhabdornis > Rhabdornis inornatus. Next base: position 308,604 of record VWZS01009294.1, read on the forward strand.
ATAGCTGTATTACTTGATTTTGGTATAGAGCAAATAATAGAATGGGCTAAGTTTCACTTAAGGGTTATACAAGACAGTGTGGACCATAAGAAGGGGTTTAAAGCTGCAAAAGTATCAAGCTCTAGAGCCTCTATCAATCTTTGGAACTGGTGAGGATGCCATGGGGCAACTTTTGGTGCAAAACCGTAATTCTGAATTGTAAAGCAAAGATTCAGATTTACAGCATAGAGATGTATTTTAGCTGCTCTGAATTTGTGGAAGTTAATGGAATTGAGGACACAGTGTAATTCTGAAAGATGTTGATAATGTGTATCTATAGGTGTCTGAGTTATCAGACAAGAATGTGTAGCTCAAAATGTACAGAGAAGCGTTCAACCACCAGTGAAGGATTCCTTAAAAGTAGGCACAGGACAATACATGCTTCACACTTGCTGGTGTTCAGTACCCCATGACATACCAGTCTCCCCCTGCCTGAAATATTCTGTTAATATCAGGGAGGCTGAAGGACTAACGTGGACCAAATCTTGGCCAGTGCTGAATCTTATGACAATTGATATTTAATCTGGGCATAGGTGATCACAAATGAGGCTTGGAAAAAAACTACAAGATGTTATCCATCTCCTAGGAAGGCTCCTCTGAGATACCAAACCTGTTATAAATCCTTTAGCAAGCCTTCTTATGCTTACCAGTAACAAACTTGGTGTCCAAAAAATTGATTGAAGTCTCTGTTGTCACAGTGCATGTCCATGACTCTATTAACGTCGAGACAAAGAAAATGGCTTATTCATGGCTTCTTTTCCATCAAATTTTCAGGTGTTCAAGGATAGTTGTAGAGTAATTCTGCTTGGTTGATTTAGGGGTTTTTCCTCTAAACCTTTTTCATGTTTTGAAATTCGTCTCTTAGATAATTGCATAACAATTTTACTTTTAGACAAGCACATGTTGATTCCAATCTTGTATTTGCAGGAATTGACACATTGAACCTTGGGAAATTATTAGTCACAGAAAAATATATCCAAATATATCCAAATATATTCCTAGCGTTCTTGTTGGAGGAAGGAGAACATGCTGGGAACTGGGCAAGGGCCATGAGGAACAGCCAATTTGGGCTCCTACCTGAGAAAGGGACCAGGCTTTATTTAATACCTGTGTGATCATATTGTTTAATTCTTATAGTGACATCTGATAAAAAGAGCACAATCTAATGAGGGAAGCTTGACAGTGAATTCCTTAAAGACTAAAGATAAATGCTACTATAACAATGAGACAAATGGAATTCTAGTGAAAAAGCTTCATTGAATAAGAAAAAATTACCCATGGTGAAAGTAGGACCAGTACCATAGGGGCTTTCTCCTGCTATCTAAAAAAGAATCTTTTGTGGTGAAGTGTCATTACTGTCTGATAGTGCTGAAGAAAAGTAAAACGGGTCAGCAAAAATGTAGAAGATAATAAAGAAAAGAAGGCAGCCAAAGTTTTCTTAAAATCAAACAGATCCAGAAAAAAAAAAATCTGATTTTTTTTCTAAATTATGGTGCGAATGCTGTGAATGTAGCAAATTTTATTCTAATGCAGTATTTGATGAATGCACTAGGTCTTCATGAAATCTTGTAAACGGTATATTCTTCTGGATACAAACACTTGAGCAGAGTAAAAACCAACAGAAATTGTGGAAGTCTTATGAAACACTTTAACTGCATTTTGTCTTTAGTAAAGAGAAGGAATGCTGATTTGAAAATATTATGATACGTTATTTCTCTTTTATCCAGACAATTTCTTAATGCACACAGCTGTGATTATGTACTAACAAACAATGGCCTCTTCGAGCATATTTACAAATCCAGTCACACATCATTTTCTCTCTCCTTACAGCTCCTCCTACAGTCAATCACGGTCTTGCAGGGTCAAGACCTGAGAGTTAAAGTTGGAAACACTTAGAAACAATGACCCTACATATAAAAATGCTAGAGAATAACGGCAGTCGTCAGAGAGAGTTTTGAATATAAATTCTTTGGGGAGGGTTCACTTGCCTAGATATTTGCCTAGAGTCACATAAGACAGTCTTGGCTTCAGCAGGGTTCTCCAGAAGGCTGTAGGTGCAGTGCCATGTTTTCTGGCACTGTGTGAATGTATCAGATGCCAAAAATCATCAAAGTAGTGCTAGATATGAATGTTTAGGCAAGTGGAATTGAGCCCTTTAATCTATAACTAACCTATTAATAAACCTTTTCCTTCTTTGGCACTGTCAATGGTCTTTATTTCAGCAGTGCTAGACAGCTTTGTTGTGTCCTGAAAAACATTTTTGTAACTCCTTGATTCTAATTTACAGGTGTAGGCATGAGATGTACAAATTTTGCTCTCTCTCATCCAACTTGCCACAGTTTGTGCAGTATTTTACCAGTGTTAGGCGGGGTTAGTTTAGCCAATATTTTAAGCTCTGTGCTCATTACATCATAAAATGAATATCTTATCATAAATCTGCCTTATTAGCAAAGTGACATTTCTTGCTAAAGTGAATTTTGTTTATCTAATATTACAACATGTTAAAAAGCAATATTGTCAGATATCTGTATAAATATTTACCAGTAAAAGCTGCACATCTATGATTTTAATACATCAATAATTTTATCAAAGAGGGGCTCTTCCTTGGAGGAGGTTAAACATTGATGCTTATACATATCCTTTATTCAAAGAGAAAACTAATTCATATTCATAGATTTAATATTTTCTTAGATGACACCACTAAAAAAACCGTATTGGAAGCTATAAAAGATTATTATCTGAGAAGACTCTTTGGGTGCATTAAATTAGACAATGAAAGAGAGAACAGACTTTAAGCTTCCTCCATCTTCCTTTTCTGCCTAAGATCTGCTCATTAAAAATAAAATTGAGCATACCACCCAGGCAAAGTGTTTATTGATGAGTAATATGTGAAATTAATGTCAGCAGTTATATTTTTTAAATATCTGCCTTTTTTTTTCTTTTCTTCTTCTTAATAAAAGAGAGTTTAAGAAACTTATTGCAGTATTCAAAGAAAAGCTCTGTATTGGGACCTATAGGGTGGGGAAGAGAGAAAGGCAAGAGGTGTTATGGGATGTGCAGATGTGGACATTATTACTTCTTTTGCCACCAGCAACAATGACTGACAACATACTGTTTAAATAGCATTTAACATTTAAAACTATTTCAATCATGTAAGATGCATCCTCGTAGAAAAGCAATAAGCTCAATGTGACCAGGTGATTTTTATTGCTCATATTTTCCATTCATTTCTTCCCACCTCACTAGGCTGGTTACATTTAGCCAGCCATATGCCAGATTCTGATTTTTTTCAAGGTGTATACACTGTGAAAGTGAATTTTAATCTCTCCTAATAGAAAATAGTAATTCAGAAAAACAGGAGGATGCTGTGCCTACTCAAAGCTAGCCAGCACATTCAGGGTGTGGGGTTTTGCAATATTTTTTCATGAGGAGACCTACAATGATTTGCCAGACAGATTATACTTGTTATTTTTAGCAAATGCTTCTCACTGCACTGAAGACTCAGAGTTCCAATTAACACAAGAAAAAACCAATAAAGGCTATGCTTTCAGGGATCATTGATTTAAAATAAATTAATCCCTATCCCATGAAATTTCCATTTAGTTTAATTTTTTATATTATACCATTGCCAAGATATTTCCATATAAATACATGCTGTAATAGAATAATGCACAAAAGACCAATGGAAAAACTATATGTGTTGTTGTAGGTGCTGTAAGTAATGCAACATGGAGAGTTAGTATTATATGGCTACGTTAAATACAGGATAAAAATTGGGGAAAATATAGACATTAATGACAAGGAAAAGAACTGAGATTTTTAGTTACAATCAGATATGGGCTGAGGAACAAAATGAAGACATCTTGCCAAATCAATGAAATAAGGAAAATTTGAACTGAATAATATGGTTGAGAGCCTTCAGGTAGAAGGAGGAAGAGAGCAGGAAAAGAAAAGATTGCTACATGAAGCAGTAATTTTAAAGGAAGACCACAGATCTCTGTAGTCTAAGTCAGATCATAGATCTGATTTGGCTGCAAATTTACTGAGGGAAAATAGAGCAGGGAAACTGTGGAATTATCCTCAGTTCATACAAATTGGTGCAAAAATATTGACTCCAATGGATACTAACTACACAATGCTATTTGCATATAAGGCCTCCAGGGTCTTTCTGTATGGTACAGATATTTTGTCTGTTGCTATGCTTAGCAATTATCCTAATTTTTTTCTTTCCTGTCACTTTTGATTTGTTTTGCAATCTCCCACCTTTCTGCTGACCTCAACAATACATATGGTGTGATATCAAGCGTTACCATTTTTGAGACAACTGTAGATTAAATACTAAAGAAATCCCAAAAAATTATCCATTGCTTTCGCTTCCTTCAGGCTACACTTTATTCTCAGCTTTGTCAATACAAATCCAAAGAGAATGAAAAGGTATGTGGTCAGATTTTGACAGAAAGAGGAAATTAGATTAATAGAGCAATATAAAGATTTCATTTCAGTAACTTGAGGTGTGTCAATATGAGGATTTGTTACTACTGAACAACTGAAAGGAAAATTAAAATGGTGCACAAAGCTAAACATGGTTATACTGGAGATATATCTGATATATCTGAGAAGTGAAAAATTTTGGAAAAAATAAAAATTTAGGGTAAGCAGATTGAGAGAGCTATTTCTTTTAATTTCTTTTATTTGCTTTTCATTAGGAAACTAATCGTAGGACAATGTTTTAGATGAATGCTTCCAAATTGTTCCTATTTGACTGAAACATGAATGATCCGTGAACATCAGATGTTATTGGTTTTTATGTAAGCCAAAGATATTATTTTTTTATTTCTTTGAGTAGTTTAGAAAGCTGCTGTCTAAATATGCATTTTAAGCAGGAACAATGGTACTATTACCAGTTTTCAAGACATTTCAGTCACTCCACATATTTTTTTCCTTTGACACTTCTCTGTTTTTGGTATCTGGGATCAAGATGGCAGGCAGCTCAAAATATGAATTTCTTAAAACTTCAAAAAATATTTTCACACAGTTTTATTAAAGGCAGGCTCATTGCTGAATGAACTGGAATTTCTACTTCTTTTCAACTCCATTACTGCCACCAGCATCTTCTTGACTGTCATCTACCCAGCATGGTAATACTAACTCCCATCTCCACAACATGGCAAAAAATTTCCTCCCCCTTCCCCTGTTCCCTTTAGGAAGATATCTGGATTCTTTGAAACGGTGATATACTTATATGTGGATGATCATAAAATGCTGTCGCTTTATCCCCATGACCTTGTGATTCAAAAAACTAGAGAGCAATGAAATAGTTATAAAAATGAGCCGTCAGCAAAATGTTATTTAAACAGCTTTCCCCAAATTAAATCATTGAAAGGTGAGGCAGAAGTAAATATAGGCATGAAAAAAATTAATTTCATTTTATATATGAATAGTACAAAAATTATATATTTATAGAATAATCTATTCACGAGCACAAACCTGCAGTCACGATTTAATTGATCAACATGTGTTGATTTTCCTTTAATAGTAATTTGAAAATGTAATTGAAATTTGAAAATGTAACCCAAAATATTTTCACATACTCATACGCATTATTCTAAGACCTCTCAATGGAAAGTTAGTTTTTGTTAGTTTATGAGGTCATTTATACAATTTTGGTTATGTCAGGGCTTTTTCAAGGAATCTTGATTTCAGACCATTGCATAGCTTATTACCCAATTTGTCTGATTACATGATTCTATCTGTGCTCTGGATTTTATTAGCTGGCATCAAACACATTTGAAAAAAAGTGTGAAAATAAATATGTTTTGTCTTTGAGCCTTGTAATAGAGAAAATAGTTAGAGCCAGTAGCATCTCCCCTGGATTTTAGGAGAATGGTATTACCCTGCCTTTCTCCGAGAGATTGCTGGTTACCTTCTGTCAGTGAGCAACTGTCTCACTGCAAAGCAGGAGCACGATCTCTTTTGTCTGTGATCAAGGCAATTATTTCTTAGAAAGTGGAATTTCTTCACAATGACTATGTACAAGAGCAAACGCAGAAACCAAAGATGTAAGTAAATTATAGTTTTTTTTAATATTCTTACAGAGGAGGGAAAATAAATCTCGAGTTTCATAGAAAACCATGTTTTACTTTACCCTGCTTTGCTTGAATTATACCAGGAAAGCAGGAACAGTATTCCATGCCAATTATCCCACTGTTTCTCTGTATTAGGTGCATGAAAGAGCTTTAAAAAAAAAAATAAAAAAAAAAAAAGCTCACTTGTTACTATGGAAACCCTCAGAAAGTGATTGCTTGATGGCATCAACAAAGAAACAAAGATCAAATATAAGTTTAGTTCAGAAGAGCATCCTTTAGTCATCCTTAATGAGTGGCTAGCTGTAACCTTTGATTTTATGAGGCTGACATGCTTTCCCCTGGTGGACTTTTTTGTGTGGCTTGTGTAAGAAGCCAGTGATAGCAGAACTTTAAGGGCAATTATTTTATTTTCCTACATCACAACTTTCAGAATTAGCTAGTTTGCTAGCAGGGGGGAAGAGAAGCTTGCATATGTCTCTGCTGTGCATTTACAATGCTCCAGCCCTGAAAATTCACTGGCTTCTAAATGCATGACTTTCCAGTCAAGCACCTCTTTGACTTTCTAAATTGCTATGACATCAGATGGGGGAATTTTAGTATCAATATTGCCTCCTCTGGAAGCTTATGGAACAGGTGACTGAGGCAAGTGAAAATGTGCTGTGGGTCAGGTCATGAAGTATTTGTTGGTCTAAGAAAATCTAGTAAAAGACCGAGTTATGAACGGAGAGCATGTTAGAAGCTGAGAAAAAAAAGACATTCCTCTAAGAAAAATGCCTTATACACTCTGTGTTTTCAGGGAGAGGGCAGGAGGGGAGGAAAAGCCATTCAAAACCAGATAAGTTTGGACTTCAGAGGGATATATACAGCTCTATCACTGCCCTCAGTTTCTGGTCCTTGTAGATTAATCAGTTCAGATGTCCTTCAGTTTGTCTTGCTCAAAAGAAATAGATGTGCTGAATGTAGAAAGTTTGGCAGGACAGATCTCTGCTAAAATCTCTGCAACAGAAATCAATCATCTGCATCACATTCAACAAAATAAATTTTCATAAATTTTGTTCCCATAGCAGCAATGAAAGAAAATTATTTATATACAGGCAAATTATAATTAATCTAGCTCTTTTTAGCACATTAATTACTGTCACCATTATTATGTAAACCAGGAGCTCTTTCTACAACCAGCTGCATTCTTGCAATCTCTCCTGTCCAAGCCTGGTTATAGTGTACAATAAAAAAAATTGTGCTGGGGTAGATGAGTTGCGAGGGTTTTTTGTTGCAAGGATACAGTAATTCATTAAAATGGCACAGGATGCTTCTAAGAATGCTTTTCTGAAGAGAACCTGGCTTTCACCCCTGCTGACCCCAAGGGAAATCTGATTTGTCCAGAGGCAAAAAAAAGAACAATGAAACATGATCAGAATTCACACTGTAATTATGAAGGTGGATGTTGCAATGTTTTCTGTTTTAAAACTCTTTAATTTTAAGATCTAAATCTAGAAAATATCGCAATATTACATGCATATGATATAAATTACATATATAGGCATGTATATTATACATATATATATGTATAATATACACAGGTGCTTCATTAATATTTTAGCTAATTAGTAACTACAAAAACCCTGACAAGCAAAAAAGTTTGAATAATTTTGACAATGCTCCTGTTTATATCATTCAAAGGCTCTTTGAAGGATAGATTTCATCTATGCAATTTTTATTCTGAAATATAAGGGATTATGGTAGCAGCTGCATTAAACAGCAGGCAGGTACTACATTTTCTGTGCATTCCTGGTGCCCCTTAATAAGACATAAGAAAAGCTGTTGAGTATATAATTTCCAATATATGTGGGGTGAACCTTGGGATCTATATTTCCTCACTACCTCTCACTGCCCCACTTGAACTTGTGGCATAAAATGAAAGTGAACTTTGTGTCTTTTTCTGATTCATTGAAATTTTGCTTCTGGATTTCATATGCTCCTCAGAGCATTATAAACATTTCTTTCCAACACCCTTTTTCAAAATGTTTTTTAAAAAGGTATAAATGCATTCTGTACTTAATTCAAAAGCACATCAGATTAGAGAGAAGGATAGAAAATGTAGAGACATGATGGCATTTTTCTAATGCAAAATAGAAGTAATCTCCATATCCAATTTCTTTCTCAGGTACAAAACTGCTGCTAGAGCAATACATGCAAAAAAATGTGTTTAACTACCTGTCTGTAAGAATGGGATGAAGGTTTCCTACACATATTTTCAGCTACAATGTCATTCATAAATCTTCTAAGTTCTAAGCTAATCTTAATGTGTTTTTTTCATTATAACTTTGATTTAGATTTTAGTAAAGTGGCTCTTATATTAAATACTTAGCATATTTTATTTATTCCATAAACATTGTAACTTATGAGAATTAAAATTAATTATCACAACTAATTGTAAAACTTGCCTCACTAAATAAACAAAATTCAGATTAAGGCTATTTCTATATGGCTGTGTGTGCCTACCTACAGACACATACACAGTCTCCATACATACATTTCTCTGCACAACCAGATGACAGGATGCTTGATCCTTCAGGATGCTTGATTCAGGATGTTAACTAGGTGATAGGCTGACTTTTCATTTCATGGCATGGACATAATGACTGAGTGAGGGGAAACCATTGGAACCAATGTAGTCTTGTTACTGGGCACCGGTAAATGCATGGTGGTAGAGCTTTTCTGGAATAAAAGGTTGGAATCTTAGACTGCCCTGCTTGGAGGCTTCTGGGAGGATGGTCAGGAAAAGTATTGCAGTAGGCTGCAGGGCACATGTGGGTTTTCTGCACGGAGAGGCAGCCATCCACAGTCACACCTTCTGGAGACACCGTATCTCCAGGCTTCTTCTCACAAAATGAGCAGCAGATATTCCATTTTTCATTGCAATGTTTCTTGTAGCCTTCACAGGAAGGCTATTACAGGAATAAAGGAAGGCTACTATCCCTGAAGAAAATAATATTGGAAAAAACTTACCTATAAAGCAAATTTAAGAAATTCTCATTATTCTTATTTATTGGTAGTTTGTGTAGCTTGACAAGATAAATCACCACAACCTTGTAAAGGGCTGTGCATAAAAAGATGATCCTTAATATTTCTTTGGTCTAACACTGTAAATTTGACTCAGAAGAAATGTAAGGGGAGAAAAGAGAGTAGTGGCTAGTGTGGCAAGCAGATGTGTTTTGGGGAAGGTGTGCAGCAGCACCCAGGAGGAGATGGCAGAGTGCTTCCAGAGACATGCCAGTGCTGCTAGAGTGCTGAACTGGGGACTGGAAAGGTAAAGTACGGAAAAATTCGGGGGAAAAAATGAAAATTATCTCTTGCTTTCTTCAGCTTCTTCTTTTCAGTGTATCATGGGATACACTGTCACATATTTCAGCAATGACAATCAGAGCACAATGGCAGCTGAGGCAAAGATCAGTCACTTTTGAATATTGGGAGCCATTGATAGTCAACAGCTATCGTAAGTGCAGCCACAGATACTCTCCCTTTCCAAGGTGTTAACTTTCCAAGCTAAATTCCCAAACTTATCCCTGACAATATGAAGAATCCTGTCAGCATCAAATGTCCCTGAAATTGTGCTCCAAATGCATTAATGACTTCTGCCATGGATTGATGACCATGTCATGTCCACAGGTGCTACTTGATGCATGTTTTAGAAGAATCCTTGTCTTGATGAAGAAAGAATTTTGTGTATACTGATAAAGATGAAAAATTCTGTGAAATTCCAGTTTGAAAGAGTATTTTGTCATATCTGAATTTTTTGGTCTATTGCATTGCCCAATATATTTTCTTTCATTGATAAGGTCCCTCTTGAAAATCTTTTTATCACAGATTTACTGTTCTTATCTTCTTTGTTCCCCTTACAGATAGAATATTTACTTTCAGGCTTAAAAAAATGAGTTGGCATCTGTTGAGTCATGTTACATTACAGTTTGATCAGCTCATGATTACTTCCATCTTCTTTTTGCCTCTTAGGGCAATAAAGAGTCCTCAGTACTGAGGCTGTTGCTGCTCAAAGAAAACAGCAGCCTTTAATATAGAGTGTGCTAGGAGGTAAAGTGACTGGAAAACCAAGTCTCATTGGGGAAAACAAGCGTAGTTACTGACCCAGATACATATAAGAAAACTGCCTCTTTCCTTAAAACATCAGAGACCTAGACAACAAGGGAATATCTCTTCAGCATGGTATTGAGACAGCTTCCTTCATGTAAAGCTATCCTGGAACAGCCCCAGGACATTCCTGCTGCTCCATACTTTTCGAGGAAGTAGAGTTCAACACAATTAAATGTATCAATAGTAAAGCTGAGCAAGAAGAAACACATGATCTGCAGGAATAGAAATATCTTTGAATATTTGCATCACATGGATAAAATCTTTGTACAAATAAAAAATACAGTTGTGACTGAATAAGTCAGGGGCTTTAGGGTTAGAATAATTCTTCTCATAGCTTTGAAGGGAGCTCATGGTGAGCTTAAAGGGTTGGCTTATTTGAAATTATTCATGCTCATTATTCCCATGTTACTAAGCGGTAAAACAGAAGATGTGTCCCTGACGGAAACATGTTGTGTAAATTAGCTAAATTTTTTTCTTTGACACTTTTTCAAGTATCTGTGTAGACTTCTAAAGCAGACATGTTTATTTTTCTTCTTCTAGACAGTACAAATAAATCAAAAATATTGAAAGAGAACTGTTTCAAAATGCATCTTTTCAGAGATTAGTAGTCTGACCGAATTCAACACACACAGCTTCCATGATGTTTCCAACTGCTGGGCAGGAGTCTGCCTCAAGAGGAAGAGTAGAATTTTTGTCCCTGTAGAGGAAATGCTGAAAGTGTGGGGAAAACCTTTAAAAATCAAAAGCTTGCAATCTATCTTGAAAAGGGGAGAGAAAGAAATAAACAGTGTAGGTACAGATTCAGAAGTGACTTTAAAAGAGCAGAAGTCAGGACAGCTGAAATGCAAGTGGAGAACATAACAAAGAAATTCAGCCAGCCACTTAGTTTTATGGAGAAGGAATCTGGGGCAGTAAAAAACCTTAATAATAGCTTTGACTTCATTAAAAGATTATTGTATGAATGTTTGGAGGGGTTCCTTTCTTTTGCATAATTTAGTATAATAGTGGACAATATACAACAATTCAACAAAAAGGAAATATTGGGAAGTGAGGGACATCTCATAGAAATGCATCTGCTATTATTAAGGATCATAAAAAATGATTATTAAAAAGTATGAACATATGCAAATAATGTAATTTGGCTTATGTGATTTGAAGTGCATTAGGGGAATTAGCAATGAATGTGCCACACCACTGAACGTTTATGTTTGAAAGGTCATTGAAAACTCAGAAGGTATCAGAAATTTAAGTGTACTACTGGTTTTCATGCACACATAATATTCCAGCCTGCACAGGCTGGAACAAAATGCTGCTATGTTCATCAATAACACAATTTCTCACTAGAGAAGCAGCACTTACAAGTGTTGGTTGGTCTTCTATATGGAACCAAATTTTAAAATTTCTATGACTGCTCTCCAGTAAAGACCAGACATCTGGGAAAACCAATAAAAAGCTTTAAAAATTGAACTATATTAGAATAAGGATCATTAGGCTGAAGATAATAATAGTCTGAAGTAATCTATATTGAAAGAGAGTTCTGGTTGTTAACTTGAGCAAACAGAAGTCTGATTGTTTGAACCTAAATTTATATTACTGAAGGCTGATTTATGATATAAATTTCCTGAGTGTAATCAGTCATAAAATACTAAAGAAATTTGCAATTTTTCCTCTCCATCACTTAGATTTTGAATACAGATTGCTCATCTATTTTCTAAAGTCTCTTTTAAAGGAGTACTATCAACCTGATTGCAAAGTACTTATTCAAATGCTAGTTTGTATGCAAGTTGAAGAGTATTATAGTCATAAAATGTCTAAAACCTATAAAACTCTGGAAATCTTGAAGGAACTACTTCCTTCCTCTACTAAGAACTATAAGAACTGCTGTAGCATTGCCACCTACCTGCCTACTCAGAAAAAGGGGAAAAATCCTTGAGAGGTTCAGAACACAGAGAATCTGTTCTTGTAAAGTAAAATCTGCTGTTGCTTATTGTTATATAAAGTTCTGAATTTTCTTGAAAACAAAAGACTTTCATGACTGTGTATATTTGTTTTCATGGCAGACCCAATTTTTTCATATTGCATTTAATTTACTTTCTCTCTAGGAGCAGCACAGGAAAGTAAGCCTCCATCTGACCTCCCGTACAGTCTTAACATCAGAGAAAACCTGTGTCTCTGCCTGTTTTAACAATCAAAACTATTGACAGGATGAAAATCCCAATCTTTCTGAGAGATTCAACCTTTTTTTCAATAAATGACTGAAAGTTTTAATACAAATTAAATACGAAAAATGAAAAAAACCAAAGAACTTCATATTTCCGTGACATACCTCTAGCTTTGACAAGTCTTAAGACCACGCACAGTACATGCCTGATGACACCTGCAGAAAGAAAAAAACCATAAAGTTTTAATAAGCATCTTTTAAGTACCTCAAAATATTACCCAAAATCTGATAAATCATTAAAGGTATATTTACTGGTTGGTTATATACTGGAAGTATAAGCCAAGACCTAAATGATGCATAAAGCCCATCATTTTATAGCAGTTATATTCTGGTATAGAATATAACTATTCTATAATTCCAGTAGCACTGGAATTCTTTGACAGTAAAATCCAGATACATTTCTGGAGGATACTTTTGAAACATTCCCCTTCTTTCCTCCATGCACTTCCCCAAAGGGACAGAGATCTCAGATATATTAAAATGACATTACAATGAAGACTGTGAGCACAAAAGACCAATATTTAGCCTCTAGCTCCTATCTAAGCATTCCGTGTTGCATTTTTACTTTTGAAAAGTTTATATTTTTGGCCATAAATTTCTATTTTTCTCTGTTCCCGCTATTTTCTTCTTTTTAATTTTTTTCAATTTTTAGTTTGTTAAACATTCTGAAAAATAGTCTACATTGTCAGTTTGTATCATAGATTATGGTCATAGATTTTTCTGTCTCTGTCTGTAACTAGGATATAATCTCTTCCACATTGTCCTTTCCAGAAGACTACAGTGATCTCTAGAATCTATTTTAATTTCCCACAAAATAAAGTTTGCCAAGGGCTAATTTTCAAAATAAATTTGAGAAATAAGGAATACATATTGTATTTTAAGCCTTTGTTTGACCCTAGTGAGTTAGAAACTGCCTTAGAAAATCATCCAAGTGTAATTCTTCAAGTACAGAACCCATTGTTCTCCAAATTGCTGGTATCTCTCTTATTAATAGTGGCTGAAGACAGTTCTATTGCTGATTATGGTTTACCTCCAGGTCTGTCATAAAGCTTGATCTAAGAATGACATTCTAGCCTTGTTTTACTGCTTGCATTCAGATATTATTTACTTAGAACTCACTGAAGGTTTAGCACAGCTATTTACAACACTTTGATTTTGCTATATTTTTATTGTGTAATTGCAGGGCAATATGTGCTATCAGCACTGAGCTGAAAACTGATGCCAGAGAGTCACAAAAATCAGCAGTCTTGTTTATTATTTTGAAAATGATATTTCAATTTTCATGGTATCATATAATGGTTTGGGTTGGACAGAACTTTTAAGATTGTCTGGTTCTGACCCTTCCTACCACAGACAGGGACAGCTTCCACTAGACCAGGTTGCTCAGAGCACCGTCCAACCTAGGCTTGAACCTTCATTCCTGAAGGGAAAATGTTATTTTTAAAAATGCAGTCTACAATTAAAAAGAAAAAAAAAAATCAGATAGAGAGTGGTAGGGTAAGGGAGGCATTGTACTGCTTGCCCTCAGTGGCTGAACTAAAAACCAAAGAAAATCTCAGTGGATTAGTACTGGTCACTTGTAAAATAGGATGCCTGACCTGAGAAATAGAAATATATGTCACAATTTCATTTCAGATACTTTATTTGATGATCTTTTCCATTGGACATTATTTTATATTTTCAATTTAAGATATTTTTTAAGGATTAAGCCTTATGAAGATGGGCTCATGCTGGTATGGATCTAGTTTTAACACACTTTTCCTAACTCCAATATTTCTTAAAATTATATATTTTTTTCAACCATTAAGATATGTTTGTCTACAAATCACTTTCATGAGAGCAGAAAATCTGTCAAGCTTTTAGCATTGTCCTTACATCCTTGGTACTTCGAGACCAGCTTTTCAGAAAGAAGCTTCTACAGTACCAGTTCCCAGTAATGTATGTTTCAATAAATATAAGTAGTCTGGGATGTACCACACAGGCTGCATTGCTTGACAGTGATCAGCCAATAGGTTTTCAACAAGTAGGAAATAAAGCATTTTTCTGAACTAGTGTCATTAGTGAGTAGCCAGAGGCAGGCAATGAGTAGATAACATACAGCTACCCATGCCTTCTCTAACAGTTTGAGAGCAATCATGCAATGATTTGGATTTTTTAATATAGTCTCAGATAAAAATATTTTTGAGCATCTTTGCAGAAATTATTGTATATGTCTGAGATATTTTGAGTGAATTTTTAGCAAATCTTGACTTGTCACACAAAATCTGTTTTTAACACTCCTGTTCAAAATGAGCTTCTTAGGGCTCTTTTTCATGTCTGTCAAAAAGAAAATATTTTGCTGCTATTCACACATATTTTGCTTATATTTATGAAAGAACCCCAAACAAGTGGAAAATTAATTATTTCTAGTTTACAAAGTATTAATATATGTGGTTTTATGAAGTATGTTCTATATGTGAGAATTATCCCTACCATGATTAATAGAAAATTCTTTTTGTCCAGATTGATATTGCTGTAACAATGCTAGGAAAATTTTGAAGCTAAACACAAAACCTTTTATATTTCCTTTTTATTAGGTGTTTTATTATATGTTTTAAGCAGTATATATTAAGAAATATTAGAAGGACAACATCTCATGAAATGCAGGGTCATTTGGATGGACCTGCTCATAAATGTGGCTTGAATTTCCCTACTGCAAATGCTTGTGCAGTCACTGTGAAATCTGATTTCATTCTTCCTCTTCCTAAAAATACATGTGCATGTAAATCTTTTTTTTTTATACCTTTTTCTGAATATATATACACATTTTTACATTAATTAAGACTGCTTATTATAATTCAGTTTCAAAATATTTGAAAGTGCCAAATAAAATATGCTATTAATTATGTTGGAGAACATGTTTATATTTAAACTTAAAACCTGCTTCCATAGAATGTACTGTATGTATTCAAACAAAAGAGATTTTCTACAGAATTATCTATATTTTGCTAACTGGTCAGATACTCTTCACAGATTCCATTAGCTCAAATAGGCATTCTGAAGCATGTAAAGTGTGTAGTAAAAAATTTTGCTTGCTAAAGGAGTGATAGGTATGTAAGCAGAAATGCAGACCTATGGCTGGGGAGAAGAAAAAACCATACATATAATTTGCCTCTGCTTAATGAGAAAAAAAAGTTATTTGAATAAGTCAGGTTACATGTAAATGCTACACATTCAAAGCCATGCCTGTCTGCAGAACCTGGAACATGTATCAGAGACCAGAATAGAGAAATGTTCAGTGAACATTTTCCAACTAACTCCTGTTTAAAGTTCACTCAGCGATTGGGCTTTTACCAGCATTTTTTGCCTCTGAGCATCTCCTCCAAGTATTCTTTTTGTTTTATTGATTATGAAAGCTTTGGTCATGAAATACTGAAATCAATGGCAACCTTCACACTGACTGACATAGCATTGAATTAAGGCTTTATTGCTTAGAAAAGAGTGACAATTATGTTGTCCTTCATACTGCAGTCAGAGAAAACAGCCATATGATGTGCCCTAGGAGCCTTTCCTCTGGGATTTAACTCCAATTTGAAAGAATGTCTTACAAGTGAATGTCTTTTCATTCTGCTTCTTCAGCTGCTTTGTTGGAGCATCTGTTGAAACTGCCATTAAAGTGTCCAATCTACCACAATTTTCTTTAGTTTTTGGCTGAGAAAAATTAATACAAACACAAAACCATTGAAGTTTGAAGTTATTAGAAACCTATCTAATAACCATCAAAATGGTTGCACCATCAAAATTTACTTTAGTCTTTCAAGGAACCTCATTTTCCTCCCTGTGGCTTTTTTAAGTGCAGGTCTATTTTGTATGTAAACTATCTTCCATCTTATTATTGTTCATATATGTACATATATTGTTCATATATGTACACATTGAGCCTGAATTTAAACTCACTTCTGAAGCAATTTCTCCACAGACTCTTGGTTAGCTAAGCACATCATTGTCTGACCCAACTCCATACTCAAGTCCTCCTCTGTGGAGAGCAGAGTTCAGTAATGGATAAAAGTGGGGATGTCACTGGAGTTCTTTCAATCAAGGGTTTGGGATACTGGCAAGAAAGTAAATATTTCTTGTGCTCTAAAGCACATCTGGATCCTTTAATTTAGGCTTTGTAACTCTTGTCATGCACAGCAGCACAAGAAAAGTTCCATTTATATAGTTTGCAGTCAACAGTAATTACAAAAGAGAATTACTGAATTAGTATATTATGAGAAAAAATATTTCAAGCAATCCTTGGAAAATTATTTAGTCAGACCTTAAGAAAGGACTCTACATGATATTGATGCTTTTTAGCAGGCATAGGTTGTTGTTGAATATTAATTGTATCTTCAGAGGTGCCAGTATGTTCTCTCTTCACCCAATAGAGGCAAAAGAAACTGCAAGACAGTTTTGTATGTCTTGTATCAGATAGGCATTGAAAAACAGCAGAAAAACTTGCATATGTATTTTCAGTCTCTCCTTTCTGAAAAACCACAAGACAAATCAGTTTAAAATACATTATAAAGGAAAAAGAAATTTTGGGGTATATTTTTAATAATGACATATTTGGCTGTGCTTCAAGCAAATGCAAATTAAGCAGCCAATTTATAAACCTGCCATAAGTGGGTTTTTTTAAGGGAAGCTATAATGCATTTGGAATACACTCACACTGCTCACTATTATAGTATAAATTTTCTAAACATAAATTACACAGAAATATTAGGACATTAATGTAATTTAACACTTCATATGACAGTGCATTAACATGATGCTCTGGGATCTAGAAAGTATGAGATAAGAAAAAAAATGGTTTATGATAGTTTGTGTCTGCTCTGAAGTTCAAAAGATTTTGTACCATCTAATCAAGGTGAAAATTTTAAAAAAGGATATTTAATGGCCTTTTGATGGAGAGCTAAATGGTACTAGTGATCTTTCCATTTAATGCTGTCATGAAAGAATCAGTGTGATTGAAGGATTTGACCAATGATGAATGAAAGTCATAGAAACTAGAGAAATTCTTGTGATGTCCTTACTAACTAGTTAAAAATAACAACAATAATAATAAAGCTCACTGAAAGGGTCTATAGAGAGGCACATGGTTGTAGGGTGTGTAAATAAAACATTGTCTGATGCTGTGGTCTCTGAGTTTGAATATAAACTCTTAATGATAAAAGTTCGTGGTAGAACAAGATGATTAAAGACTAGACTCAGAATCCCAGATCCCTCCCTTTCAATTACATCATTCACAACTTTTCTATAACTCCAGTAAGATATAGGGCACATATCTCAAACATGCTTTTATTTCACTCTTTTAGTAGTAACCTGCTTCTATTTATGCTAGAAACCAACCACTCATCACTTGAAGGCAACGTTTTGTCCCTGACTTCTTCAAAAATATCCTGCATAATTAAATGTCATTTGAACTTTTATGCATTAATTTGCGTTTCATGATCTGTCTCTTGCAATAAGGAAGCATGAATAGGGAAAAGGAGAGAATGGTGAAAAAGTGAGAAAATGGAGCTCAGTTCCACGCTGTACTGAAAGCATTGTGCTTTGTGGCCAGGAGCTTGCATTCTGGAGAGGTAACAGCTCCCTTCTTGACACTGTAAAAGTGAAGCTGAATTCAGTCTTGGAAAAAGAAACAGCATCCCGTTTTTGCCTTGGAAGAAGATCACACACTTGAAGCTCTATCAATGTCCTTCCTGAGAGGATTTAAGATTAACCTACACAGAGTGGTCTTTTTCTCTTTTTTAGAAAAACAAAACAAAACAAAACAAAACAAAACAAAACAAAAAACCAACAAAAAAAAACAAAACCAACAACAAAAACAACAAAAAAACCCACACAAAATTGGAACAGCACAAACTGACTTAATGAAAGAATGAAAGATTATAAATCTATATTACATCTGCTATGTTCCTTTTCAGCTCGCAGCTCTGTCTGCAAGGATTCTCTATTGGAAATATAGCTCAAGCAGCTGGAAACTCGGCAGGTTGCAATGAACCCAGAAATACTAAAGATAGCTATATCTCCTATATGTCTTTCATCAAATTTAATTAATTTCCCCAGTGGAAGAGTTTGAAAGCTACGTCAGTAAGTCAGGTGATACTTGTGATATTTATAAGGCCTAAGAAAGCTGTACTCTGAAGGAATTTGTTAATTATGGACCATAACTTCATCAGTTTTTCTCCTGATGTGCAATCAACCTGCTATTTGTCATGCCCTTAATTTTATGGCATGTTAGGCTGCTACATAGTTTTAAATAATGTGTGTCTAATTAATGCTTCTTGATTTCATCAATATTGCACACATGGGCTACTCCTTCTGGCACCTTTCTTTTTTTATGAGTGCAACAATATTGTTCAGGTTTGGTACATAACAAGCTTTTTCATTTTTCTTTGACACACAAATTCTTGCCTTATTTTGTATAACTACTGACAAAGTCCTTAAATAAAAAATGTGTCTGCAGTTCCGTGACAAAAGACCAGCCAAGAGTACATGCCAGTCAGATCTGTTTAATTTTCACAGCTGTAGAAATTTGTCACAAAGATTGTTAGTTCGATCATTGATTCATTCTAGTCAGGAAAGCAAAGAGTAGAAGACATTAATAAGCTTGAGATGTTCCTCTGTGAAAGAGTAATTAGCTTGATGCATGTTTTACCCAAAACTAAATGCAATGTGGCCTTAGCCAGATCGCACTTATGCTCATATGCACTGAAGAAATATGTTTGTTCAAAAATTTTAATTATTTTTAAAATTATTAAGCATGAAATCTCTGCAGCTTATTGTGGATGTACCCTGAAATCACAGAATCATAGAATGGTTTGGGTTAGAAGGGACATTAAAGATGATTCAGTTTCAAACCCCTGCCATGGGTAGGGACACCTTCCACTAGACCAGGTTGCTCAGAGCCCCATACTACCTTGTCTTGAACCCTTGCAGAAATAAGGCATCTAAAACTTTTCTGGACACCTTATTCCAGAGCCTCACCACCCCCACAGTAAAGAATTTCTTCTTAATATCTAATCTAAACCTACTCTTTCAGTTTGAAGCCATTGTACCTTGTCCCATAAGGTCCCATACAGGCCCTTATGAAAATTCCCTCTCCAGCTTTCTTGCAGGCTCCCTTCAGATACTGGAAGGGCACAATTAGATCACCCCTAAGCCATCTATTTTTCAGGCTGAACAATCCCAATTCTCTTAGCCTGTACGCAGTACTAAATTGGTCAGCACCAAGGCTGCTCAACAAACTGAGCAGCTCAGAGGTTAGATGTAAATGACGTTTGAGGAAAACCACAGTAGATTACTACAAAATTTTTTCAGACTTAAAGATTTTTATGCATTTTTAGATGATTTAAAAAGCAAAATACATGGATTTTACAAATTCAAAGTAAGATCAGAAATGTTCTTTTTGTTTTATTCATCTTAAAATTAGTGAAGCTGCATATAGCTATATATCTCCATGTTTTGTGGCTGATTTCTTTTCCAGTTTGTGCCATTTCTCATCACACTGGCTGGTACAAAAATCCTGTGAATGCATTAATCCCTCTGTATCAGAACTAAGCTGATTGCTAGCTGAGGCTTAAGAAGATAGTCCCATTGTAGAAGAAATGTGCAGCCAGTATTTATCATCAGAATCCCCACAGAAGGTGTTTATTGTGGGCCATGTGCTTCCAGGATAATACAATTTTTCCTGTAGCTGCCTGTGATAAACACACCCCATGCAGAAGAAAAAAATCCTCTATTGGATCTCCAGGCAGATATGCTCAGTTGCTCCTTCTGAACAAATATTCTCCTTGTCTGGAGTTCCACTGTAACTCTGCAAACAGAAGTTTTTCTGGGGCAAGCTGACAGCTTCTACGGGGAGTTCATTTGAGGTAAAGGAGCCTCCATGTCAAGAGAAAAGTGGTTTCCAGTTCTCCAGTGTTTTCTGACAGGTGATCTGGGTCAGTTGTGAATTTAATCAGAGATGGTGCAGCAGCAGAGGCAAGGAATTTTCAATGCATCTGTCCTTGGGTTCAGAAGACTATTAGATTCCTCCTTTGAGAACCTCATTACACTATCAGGAAGTATTAGAAATGTATAGGGAAGGAGAAGGATGAGAAAGTAAGACCTGTGCATCACTCCATGACTCAGGTAGGAGAGGGGGAAGTGTTGCTCTCAGCTCCCAGGTAGGAGCTGGCAGAGGCTCACATGTATCCCACACATCACAGCTTTCCTTTTCCAGTGAGCTCTGCCTTCAGTCAATGCTGTGTTGATGACCTCAGAAGGCCCCTCTGGCTTACTTAATCTTACCAACAGATCCAAATTGCTTAGAAATAACACCATAATTATATTAGTCATACAATTTGACACCAGCATGGGAATTAAACTATGCAAAGGCTTTTTTCCTGTCTGTGTTGTACAGTTATTATTTCTGTGATCAGAAGGCACGTATCTTATCTATCACGACAACTTGTGTTGAGAGATAAAAGTGCAACATTTTTAAATTAATTACCATGCTAGAAATTTGAAATCAGATATAAACAGGTTTGACTAAGAAATTAACTGTGATGTGGCTTTCTTCAAGTTATTATCTTTAGGAGAGAGTGCTGGTGTACTGCCAACTTTTTACCATCCTTTCCAGTTACAATAACTTCACAAAATCAAGTTTTCCTGAGGGCAGAATCTATCAATAAAATACTTTCACATTCTGGGAGAAATTTCTCCCAGTCAACATTTCATCCAGTAGATTGATTCTGCTTTTCCTCAGGAATATTATTTTGCAACTATGATGAATTCTTACAACATTTCATTTCTTATTTTAACATTGTATTAGGACAATAAAAAATTACTGAAATTTACTTTTATTATGTTCTTTGCAAATGAAATTACTGAAGACCAGGAATATGCTAAGTGACTCATAAAGGCTTGCAGTATATTTTTAATATATAAGCATAAGAAGCTTATATTATTAATTAAAAATTTCCTTCAATTTTTACTTTTTGTGAACTAATGCAACCGAACTACAGTAGCAACAAGAACTTTGTTCACTACCACGGCTAAAAGGCTGAATTCTGCCTACACTACAACTTCTGCCATCACTATAGCTAGTTTTGGATTACCCTGAATACCTAGCCATTATGTTTTTTAATGTTATAGCAACAAATGACAGATTGGATCCTCCAAACATGATATTTATACTCTGTGATTAATTGCTGTTGTTAATGGGGAGCACTTGAATATGCATGCAATAATTACAAAAGAGAACTCACTGGTCAAAGCCTTTTATACAGACAATCTCAACAGTCCAAGTCTGTTGGCTTCTTCTTTCCCAAGAGACACTTTTTTGGGAAACATGCTCAAAATTATTAATAATAATAATTTCCTGTAGAAATCATCAGATCACTTAGTTATGCCAAATTTACATGCTTTGTTGATGATTTTGTTGGTGATACATGAAGGTAAGTGTTCACCCTGATAAACCTGCTTTTAGAGAGACAAGAGACATTATCTTCCTACATCAATTTTGTTTTCTTTATATTGAATAGGAATCAGAGGTGCTGCTGCACTCCTAGCTAGTGAAATATGCACAATAGCGTCTGCTAAGCATGAGAAAATTAATTCACATGTAAACATTTTTAGAGCAAAATTGGGAAAAAATATGAACAAGGTCCGGATAACGATTTAAACACCATTGTTGTTATGCACAAAGTAAAATATGCAATTTTTGAATGTATATATGCAACTATTTTGAAATCTTAGTATCTTCAGTAGAAACACATTCAAGATTGTTATAAGTAATTATTCATTTATTGTCAGAAAATTAGAGGGCAATACATAATTGACATTTGTATTACAAGAACATAAGTAATGTTTGTTGTTTTCATGTCAGTGGCTTTATCTTGCAGGATACTAAAAGAAGATCAACTGGTAAATATGCTAAGTCATAGCACAAGGGGCACCCATGCAGTCAGAAGGAACAAGCCCAGAGCTCAGTCTAAGCATGATGTGAGTGGGACTGACAGGACTGGGTGCAGAGTCAGAGTGTGAAAAGGTGACATTTAGAAAAAGTGACACAAGTCAAATGCAGCATATTACTGATCGCTAAGCTGCAAAATCCATGTCTTAACACTTGACAAATTAAAACTTTTTTGTGTATCTGTGTTGCTGAGACAATTTATCACAGCATGATGTTGCATTGGCTATTCATAACTCCTTTGCTAGAGCAGTTGGATACAGCTCAGTAGTAAAAATATTTATATTTTATTCCTGTCTGTGTTCCTATGGAACTTCTCATTATCTGTGATTGCTAGCAGCTCCTTCATGTTTACCTTTATGGAGTTTCTAGAGCATATATGATAACTCATTCTATTTTTCTTTCTTCTTGATACACCACTTTGCTGCTGAGATTGCAGGAAGAGATAATCATTGGAGTGTATGGGTGCAATTATTCTTACTTTCTGATTTAGCACTGTACTCACAAATTTGTTTATTTGGTAAGACCACAGATATACAAAACACATAAAGGATATTTTTATGTTCATGAAACATGATATTTTAGATCATGTAAGACAAGGCAACTTTTGTCATATTTATTAACTTGTGTGTACAATAGAGTGGAATAGTTTGCATTTGAAATGCCTCTTTCTTTTGACTGTCTCTGTCTCTTCCCACCACCATCACAGCTTTTAGATCACTATCAAAATTCTGGGTGTTTTCCTGTTTAGTAATTAGTAGTTAATTATTAGTAATAATATTCTAAATTCTATGTAAGTTTTACAACCTTAAACATAGTCATCCTTTAGTTGATTACTGTTTCTTTAAGCAGAAGTATTAAAACAAGAATAAATCCCTAAACTTGATAAAAGCAAGGAACAGCAAAACTCTCTTAGCTAAATTTCAATTTCACAGGTACAAGCATTTTAGATATTAGGAATTAATGAAGAACCAGTTCTCTTCTTTTGAACTAATTCTGTTTCTAGTATAACTAAATGACATGCTCTATTGCCTATGCTTCCTATGCCAAATGGATTTTCTCTTCAGCTTTTACAGTTTTAATATCTGTGATTTCTCAAATGCACACCTATAATTTGGTATTTTTATTGCTTTCAGGGTGCCATTTGGGAAGACTCTGTCCTTTTCTTTGGTCACCATGCTAACAATTATTATCTAGGGTTAGAGATGAAGTAAAAGTATGTTCAGGAGAGAATTTAGTGGTGTTAAGATGAGGAAAATAAGTGCTGTCAGCAACAGGCTCATGATTAGAAGGGAAAGAGTAAGCTAGTGGTTCCTTAACTTTCCTTTTTAAAAATCTGTTCACAAGGCCTTCAGTTTATTATCTTGTTTCTAATCTTTTTCAAAATGTCAGGAAGACTTATATGTATGTCATAGGTTAAGAGTCTTGAACTGCAGTGAGCTTTTTTTCAGTACTTTCACAGAAGAAAGTTAACAAACCCTTACTTTATGTTCTAGTTAAAATGGCAGAGAGTGAAAAATGCAGTTTCAAGAAATTATATCTATATGACAAATTTAAAGAGACTGTGTAAAAAGAGAAACTCCTCAATGTTAATTATTAAATCCCTTATCCCAATGGCCATTTTCTTTCAAAAGTGTTTACAGATTTGACGTTTTTCCTAAAATATATTCTTGGTTCAACCATAATTTTAAAAAAATATAAAATTCAAATAACAGTAATAATCCATTTCATCTTACTGGAGTTAGTTAAAGCTGAAAGAAAGAAAAGCTAATCTCTTTCTCTCAATTATTATGGGAGAACCTCAATCAAAAGCACAAAATATGTGAATTCAGTCAAGTGCTTGAACATTTTTGTAGGAATAAAGCCATATGACACTTTTTGCATATCCCAGAAATCTGAAGGGTAGTGCCATGAGGTTCAGAAATGGACAGCAGGAGCAATTCCATGTTTGTCCTTCTTACTCCAACTGTGGACTGCAAGTTGAACTAATACAGCACCTTTGGTTAGTCATCTGTATTCCCTACCCAGAATTTCATTATCCAGCCCCCACAGGGTAGAACAAGCTCACTTCAGATACACCCCAGGAACAAAAATAACCTTGAGTCTTTCACAAACTGTTGCTGACTATATCTGTATTATCATACAGCAATGGGCACAAAATGGGAATCAATTTCATTTGAAATATTTAAATTTTTGCCAATTTTTTTTTTCAGTTTCATGTGGACTGATATAGGAGAGGATAAAGGAAAAGATGGTAGGGTGGGGGGGGCCTTGTAGGAAGGCTGATTGTTTCTTAATGGCTTGGCAACTTTTCTTTTAGAGTCATTAGTACAGAAACATGTATACCTGACAAATTAAATCACGTCTTTGTTTTTCATTGCTTAGCATGTGAAGCCATTGGGGCAAATAGAAACTATTGCACTGCTAAAAGTGTTTTTAGTTTTGACAAAGCTAGAACCTAGTTGTAAAGAGATAGTTCTGGTGTTATATTTTAAAACAGTTTGTTTCATCTCTTGGTTTGGGATTGTAACTCAGGTATGGCCATGTCAGTAAAAGGAAGCTGCTGCTGTTGTTGATTTGCTGGGTTTTCTACTGAACCCTGCCATGCAGTTCAATAATGTCAACAATGTCAATAGGTCAATATCTCAATTAGCATTGGAGACAACTGTATGAACTCTTCCTGGCTCTGTGGACACACTGGCACTTCCCCAGTATGCTGCTGCCACTGTGTCAACGTGCATTTCTGGTGGATGAAGCAGACACCAGCCACGGCATCATCTGTAAGCCCAAGGGATGGGTGACTCCTGGATGGGGCTACCAGGCATCCCTGTGGTTCCAGTGTCTGCATGCCAGAGGTGCTGTAGGGTATGAAAAGTGGCATCTCAAGCATGACAAGGTCCCATATGCTTCAAGGTGGCACAATAAATACGTAATCTCATGGCCCAATATGACCTTGTTTCTGACACTCGTGGATACAGCTATTTCCAGGGAAGCCTGACAAACGTGTTCAGTCTTCACAATATGGGTTGCCTTCATGAAAGCATAGCTTTTATGCAGCTCACTAAGAGAAAAGATTGATTTGTCAGAAGTGATTACATACAATGAGTCCTGTTCTTGGTCATGAAAAAGGAAATAAAGGGTGCTGACACTTGCAGGTATGTCTGTAGGAGAAAGGAGGGGAGAAAGAGATTAATTTTGAAAGTAAATAAAACCTGCACTCTTCTCAAAATACAAGTAGTTCTGTAGATCTCTTTTGTTATTTGTTGTTTTGTTAGGTTTTTTTTTATATACTGGCATATAAATTGATACCCAGATTAATGATTGAAATAATTTTTTTCAAAAACTCAGTCTTTGGGCTATGATACTCACTAGTTAGTGGGGCTGTGTCTTCCTACCTCTGTTGACAGTACAGGGATTTAACACTGAAAGTTTCTTGTGTGGGTATTTTTTTATTAAACAGTAAAATAATTTATCGAGTAATTTATTGAGTACACAAACATAAATATATCCAGTAAAAACTAGAATAAAATATTTTATTACTTTTATAAAAAACTGTATATTTAGCTAATATTAAACTTTAAAAATTGGTGCTGAGGTGTATTTTCTAAGATATGTAAATGAAAATTGTATCTGACCTTTGAACAGATTCCTTTCATTGCTGTGATGTCAGTGACTGAACTACAGAAGTGAGTACATGAGCAAAAGGTCTGTGATTCACCTCTCTCCTAATATCATCCTACATCAGAATAGAGGTTCATTCTTTCAGTAGACCAGCAAAAGCAAACACTACTAAAATCTCCCACACTATTCTGCAGAGACTGCATTCTGCAAAATTTGGCCAAATGCAGATATAAAATTTAAAACATTAATGTTTAAGCTGTATTGGTACACTAAGTGTATTTACACCTCTAACAGGGTAGCTTTTCTAGTGACTTCTGCTTTTTCCCAATTCCTTTTTTACTATTTCTTTAGTTTTAAAAAGAATTAAATAAAATTTAATTATTTGTGATAGCTAGAGCCTTTCTGATGCTTTGAGAGGCTACCTAGAACAGAGGCTAGACAGTGTTAATGAAATAAAGTAGATATTTATTAAAAAGGCCTTCAGAGGATACACCTTGGGCAGTACAAGAGCCTGGCTGTGGCTACACCCAAGATGGATGGCGGGTCCTAACTTTTCACACTTTTATAAGTTTTGGTCCATCTACGTATATTTGGGTTAATTGTCCAATTACAGCTTCAGGTCATGAAGTCCCATCCTCCCAGTTTGATGTCTTCAGTAAGTGTTGTTTATACTTTCTGGGCCTGAAGCTGCAATGGTGTCCTTGGTTCTTGGGCTGGAAAAGGATTGTTTTGTCCAACTAAACTGTGAGGAGAACTTGCTAACACTTTATATGAAGTTCAGAGTTATATACTAGAGCAGTACTGAATCTGGAAAATATGGAAGCTAAAACTTAAGGCATCATTTCCTCGATTAGAAAAACTTGGGACCTGGTAGTTTGCATAAGTGGGAGGCCTTCCATATGCAAATGCTCTAGCAGTCAGCTCTCTTGATAATGCATGAAAAATACATTCAGGTATTTGCAAATGCAAGATTGTATGCATGCACCATAAAACTTTGTTATACTGCTCTGTGAAAATCAAGACCTCAGTTTTGTCCTCAGAGTCCTAGGGGATGCCTGTGCCAGGCTAGATAATTTCTGTATCCATGCTGCTGTTATACTCTGTCACGCATGCCAGAAATTTTTTCACAGACTGCTATGTGAGCTGCCTCAGAAGCACCCAGAGATACAGAGAAAGGCAGAAGTAAAGCAGGATGTACCCAGTTTATGGACATTATCAGGCTTGAGTGGAATATTTATAATCTTAATGGGATGTTCTTATTTCACTTGCTCTCCTGTTCCCCACCTACTCTGCAGAGGCTGTATCCCTGTCTGACAGCTGAAGTCTGTGTCACTGACAGAATCAATCCCTGCCACGCCTGCCCTCACTCATTGTTCTGACATGGCAGCAATACTATTTCACTTTTGGTTGGCATCCTAGCAGACAAAAATGTGCTGTGCACCATCCATCACATCTGTCCTTGTGAGCATGTGTCACTAGGGGTAGCATGTCGTGAAAAACCTACTGAACCTAAAACTGAGCCACTGTTATCTGCAAATGGATTTTGTCTTCCTTTGGGGATAGACCTTCATAACCCAGCAGTGTCACTCACCTCCCCAAACTGTGCATGTGTCAGAGAAACAAAACACAGAGATTTTAATTGAGAAAGTATAGCCAGATAACAATTATTCTGTTGGCATGTTTATTTTGCACATCCTGGAATGAGGGATTTACAGGCTTTCAATATCTGAACAGGATTTGAGGACCTGTGATATCTTAAATTAAGTAGGTTTGGGTACTGTTTTAATTTAGGAGAGGTGTCAAATATTGAACTAATTATTTGAATGTAAGTAAAGCAAATATGGATCTTTCTCTGTTACTTACTGCAAACAAAACAAGAGTTAGAACAGACTCTATTTCCAGAACAACTTAAATGAAAAACTAAGAAAACATAGACTCCAAACTGTATTGCATCCCTCACACATCAGAACTTGGGAATACTTTGCACTAGGTTTCTGGTGGGTAACTGATAGTTGATCTTGGCCCAATCCTCTTGTATGAGCTGAAGCTAAGAAGCATTTCCATGTTCTGGTTCATGATTTTTTTTCTAATAAGTTCAGTGTTTTGAACTCTTTAAGGTGGGGGGGAGGGGAAAGCTTTTGAGGGATAAAACCAAAATAAAGAGCATAATTTGCATCAAAAAATGGTTAATTCTCATTAAAGGTTTAATTTTCCATTAATCTTGGACTGTTTATGGTGGTGACTCAATACTCTAGTGAATGGCATAAAATGAAGTAATGAATGAAGAAATGCACTACAATTCATTGTTTCCCAATGTTATTTAATGTCTTTGTGGATCACTGTATAAGAGGAGATTGAGCTGAGGATGGGAGGCAGCTGTTGCTAGGACAGCAGTGCAGTCCTGCATGGACCAGACTGTACATCTGGTATATCTGTACAGGAGTGTACAGATAACACAATGAATGCCATGTGCTCAAGCACAGCCATGCTCTGTATAACACATTTTCTATAGATGCAGGTGCAAACAACACACAATCCAATTTCCCATCGTGACTTTTGGAACACGTCCATTACAGGCCACAGTACCCTGAATCCCTGGGAGGCTCTATTGCTGGATGCACATTTTCCTTTTCCCTAAAAATAAAGCAGCTTGGGTTGACAGTGATCACATGAATGAGCAAGAGGCAAATGTAAAAGGTGAAAACCTTCTTCCTTCTTACTGGAGTTTACCAACTCCAAGTCAGCAAGTTCAAAACATAAACAAACAAACAAAAAGAAAAGACTTAGTGTTCAGATTATTATAAAGCATGCAATTGAATAGTGAAAAGCAAGAATACTGACCTAAACATGATTTTATTTCACTTGAGGGGAAGTCATGCAAAGTTGTATCCTCTGTTATAGCAACACTGCTTTTCCATTCTTACCTAATTGCTTGGAGAATAGCTATAAAAATTTTTAGTATGGAATTCTAAATTATTTTAAGATTCATAGGTAGTGTCTGGCAACATGAAAATTTTGTAAGGTTGAGATTACAGCAGAGCACAGGTTAATACAGATGGTTGTAGGCTGTTGGGTCAATATATATCAGACCAGCATAAATATTTTTAAAGGTTTATTTGTATCTTTGGCTCTGCTTGCAAGTAAAAAAAAAATCATGATGTTAACAGCAGTGTCTGATAAGGAGTTGAACATGAAAGCAAGAGATTAGTAGACAGTATGCTGAGGTGTTATGTTGAATCACATTCGTTCTTATTCAGATGGATCATTCAGCCCGTTGTTTTCCTCTGGCCATTCTGTTTGTTGCAATGTAAGATTTAGGTATCTTATTTATTCTTAAAATTAATTAAAATAGCAATGCTAAAGCTTTAAAAATATGCCTGCATCTTTCATCTCTCCGTGTACTCCCTTCCTCATTTTAAATGACAAGCATGAGACTAGTGGTTTATGCAGTATGTCCAGAAGATTAATGTTTCCAGGTGATCTTAGAGAGCTGTTTCATTTGAACAGCCACCAGAATTTCTTATTGCATAGAGTAGGAAAAAAATAAAATAAAAAAATGAAACAAATAATCTAACCATCTAAAAGCTGCAGGTAGTGAGATTCAAGATAGATCCTTGGCACCTTCCTTTAGCAATAATGCTAGATAAGAATTTCAGATTTTGTATTTCTGAGACTAAGAAGTGTTTTGTTTTCTATATAAAAGCAATTGGTTCCAGCATCCACTTCAACACAATAATTTAACGCTAGATTCAGGAATTCAATATTCCTTAGTGTTCCTTTGTAATCTTCAATTTTCAGAAACTGTGTGATAAAGGTGACATGCAAAACTTGACAAAAAAAATTCCAGGTGAAAATATACAAGCTTCTATTGCAAATGTTTTCACACACAAGTATACATATACAAATATATAAAGGAAAATGAAAATGCAGCAGCTTTGGGTAGGGGTTTGACACATGGCTGAAAATTTGATAGGGGTGAGGGTTGTGCCTGTTTTAACTTCATGATGAAGTTGCAGAAGAAATGCTATGGCTTTCAATGAGACCCGATGCAAAAACTAGGATTCTGAACTCCTTACAGGAATCTGATACGAGTCCAAAATGTCTTCAAGGAAGTGAATGTCCAACTGGTGTTCACTACCTTGTCTAGCTTTATCCCAACTGCAGTAAAGATTAGTTTCCAATGCCTTTTTACAAACATTTGTGATGTGTGTTTATGTGCAGCTTGTTCAAAATAATTACATTCTGAAAAAAATAATTGGAAGTCTCATGGTCCCACAGGCTTCTAGGGAGAAGAATTAAATCAGAGTGAAGGAGTTCTTGGTTCCTATGATTTCTGAGCCAAATTACACATTTTCTTGGTGGGTAATAAAAATAGACAGTTTTATGGCAAAGTGGCTTAGACAGAAAATGTTACTATGAAGCACAGAAGAACATGAACCAAATTAACATACAAGATAGTGAATGTTCAATGAGAGCTTGACTAGCACTGTGTACTAATATGCATGGTAATTATACCTTTTCTTCTTTAAAATTCAACTGAAATATGCCATGCGGTATTTTTGGTAACACTTTTGATATTGAGACTTGATTTAATGAGGCTCAAAATAATTATTTTATTTAATAATAGGATTTTTAGTAAACTATTACATTTTTCCTGTTATTGATTCTTTATATATGCAAATTTATGTCATTGATAATATGTAGTTCCTTAAACCATTTGTGAGAGAACCTCTGAAGCAGCATGTGAAGTTCATTTGCATGCAAACCCAAATGTAGAAATACAAAAGTAAACATCAGAAGTCCAATAAATTGCATGGAGAAGGATGATATTTTGTGTTTCAAGAAAGGGTTTCTGACATGACATTTATGATTTTTGTTATTACTGATGAGTGAAATAAATAGTGTTTGAAACTGATTTGAGGTGGTGAAGAGTAGGGGGACTATAAGGCCAAAAAAAAGCTCACTTTTTGCTGAGAAACATTTTTTCATTTAAAAATTCTGACATTGATATGATATCAGCAATATGATATATCATCATACCAAATATATCTATCATATACCATATATATCATATATATCAATACATATACTAATATGATATATCAGCAAGAACATAGTAATAGCACACTTATGTAGTCAGCAAGGCTATTTGAAATTGTAGTGATTTCCAGTTTCAGCTCCGAACAGTTAGGTACTGACAAAATCAGTATGGGAACAAGATAAAACATCATGCTTTAGGACTTAAAGTAATCCTAAACTGCTAAGCATTTTAGGAGGAGAATCATGCTTTGATGATAAGAGAATGGAGGGAAAATAATCTTATTTCTACCTAGTTCGTGGTTCTTGTGCCTCTTTCCACAGCATCTGGGGCTGCTGAAGGCAGAAAATTACAGTATATCAACTATCAATCTGACAAGATACAGTATTTTCTCTATTCCTATCAACTCTTCTATTTTCCTTGCAGGAATGCCACAGAGATACAAATAAAACAATAGTGCATATAATTAATTTTGAAGATTTTTGGTGTTTGCAATTTTTAAATGCCTTGCTTTTGCAATAGACTTCTGTTTTTGCAGTCTGGTTGCCAAATGAAATCCACTGGCAAACTTCAAAAGCTGCCAATGAAAGAGAGTTAGAACATGGTTAGAACCTAAGCATTGCTGTTAAGGAAATATTGGATTTGGCATAGCTTTTTTGCGTATCACCTCCACAATACAATTTCATTCCATGTACTAAATTTCAATGGAATGATCTCCACTTTATCTTCTTTATGTCACTGCTGTATTATTTTATAATACTAAATCTATAATAGCATTAAGGTAATATTTATAGTTTTTCCATTATAAGATATAAGCTAATTCTGTAGCTGTCCATTGTATGATTTACAATGTTTGTGTTACAAAGACAAAATTTTCAGGACTGTATTATGCTTTATATATTGGAAATAAGGAAATTTTTTTTCTCAATGATGGTGGTGAAGCACTGCACAGGTTGCCCAGCAAGGCTGTGGATGTCCCACTACTGGAAGTGTCAAGGCTAGCTTGGACAAGATTTTGAGCAACCCAATCTAGTGAAAGATGTCCTTTCCCGTGGCAGGGGAGTTGGACTACTTGATGTTTAAAGCCTCCTTCCAACACACATTATTCTATAATTCTATGAGTCTATAATATGGGGCACAAGTTTTCATAAAGCTGACACTGAAAAAACTGCTGTATCTCAAAGAAAATTCTAGAAGACATGCTAGGCAATTCTAAAATAAACTTGGAGTTTGAAAAGATCCTCCTCTATAGATCTCTAAGTCCACAAAACCTGGAGATTCATGAGAATCATGAGCAGAAAGAGACTATATGGAAAGGAGAACTGAACAGCTGAAATTAGTTGAGATTAATAGTTTTGGGGCAATGGGTTTTTTCAAGTGATGTGGGACCAACAGGAAAGCCAGCATCTTAGGTTATCTGAGAATCCAAGAGCAGTGAAGATTAGAGGAAATTTTTCAGATCAGAGAATGAGGGTAAAACTAGACATGTTTTGGATAGGAATATTATTGGAAAGTGGTGGAAGTGCATTTGGGGCTGCAGAGGTCCATTTCTGTCTCCCCCACCAGCTTTCCTGATCACTGAACACCGTTGTTCAAGACTCAGTGAAATCCACAGCATGATTCCTCTCTAATCTGTTGTGAGCCTGGATGAAAGCCTCCAGCCTGTAGGAATACCCTCAAGGTCCGACCTCAACTTGAAGGTTTTGACAGCAAATTTCAGGGTGTCAAATATATCTATCCCTCAGTGATGACCATAATGCCAATCCCAGCCAGCCTTTCAGAGAGACACACTGTCCTCACACCTAACAGCACTTTGAAGGTGTCCACCAACACTCTCTGCCCCAAACCATCATCTCTGCTCCCTGGCCCTGGGGTTGCTGAAACCTCCTGCCCAAACCAGGAAAGTCCCCAGGCTGCAACATGCAGAATGACATGTGCATTGCAAAGTATTTCTCTGGAAGCCACTCTGCTTGTGATGCCCAGAGAGCCTTGACTATATCCACTTAGCAAGATTATGAGAAAATGCACTTCACATGTAAGCAAATTTTGTTTTAATGCTCAAGAAATAGTGAATAAGAAATATTAAACAAGTGCAGATTAAAAAAAAGTGCAGATAACATTGCTAATTTTTTGCAAAATGTTGTTATTGTCATGGCTATTTTAGAAAAATTAATTTTCTCTATGTTTGAGTTAATAAAGCTGACAATCTGCAGCAGAAATAGTGAGTAAAACAAAAGGATTGGGGCAATGGGGATTTTGAACTCTTTTGTACACTACAGATTTCAATTGTCATGAAAAACTATTGCTAGGAGCATGAAGTTAACATCAGTAAGAGATTCAGATGAAGGGCCATGGGGCAGAGAAAGTAGCCAAGTATTAGAAGAGAGAGAGAGAAAAAATGTAGTCTGAGGACAAGCTGAAAATTACCAAGGTTCAGGGCATGTTCCCTAGAATAAATCATATTGAAGTCTGAAAGAAGTAGATGAGAGACTTTCATACTCTATCCCCACTACACTGTTTAATGTTTCTGCTTGGGGCTAATTGCAGTGCTGAGAAACTCAGACATCTAGTCAACATGAAGCTTTGTCTGAGTCTCATGGTAATAACTATCTTTTGTTATCAGAGGAAAGCAGCAGAGAGTTTGTTGGTTGCTGCCCTGTAATGACTGTGCTTGATCTGAAAGAAGACAGATGCTATATTTTTTATTTGTAAACAGCATCCTTACTGTGATCAAGAGAAAGCAAAGGTAATCCTTGCAGTCCTCACTGTCTGGGGAAAAAAAAAAGTTGTAAATCAAGGACCAGTTCTGCTTCCCATTAACAACATCAGTGAGAAGGTAGAAGGGCAAGCAGGGATTGCAATCATATGAGGGTGCCTGTTTGAACTCTTTGTGTTGGTTCATTTTCTTGCTGGCTAAGCTTACATTAAAACTTTCTTTTTTCCTGAAGATAGCAAAGTTCCTGATGTACTTTTCCATTGCTTTCTTTTACCCTCATGGCAACATTAATCTTCTGCATGTGCATAATTTATTAGCCCATGTGTTGAACAAGTACCTGTTACGCAAAAATCTTGTTCTCTGGGTGAGAAACAGAAGCTGTAAGCCTGATTAAACTAAAAAGATCTTCTTAGAGGAAGACTATTCTTGCCTGCTTCTATAGTTTGTCTCTGGTGGAGTGAAATACACATTGTGACAGCTTCATGGCTGCCATGGTACAAACCAGGCTGTGTTTCCACAGTCAACACCTGAACCTCCACAGCTCTTACAGAGCTGGTCTGCAGATAAGTGGCTATGGCCATGGCCACACAGTCTCTTTGAAGCTGAATCTGATTCTCTTGCATCTGCAAGTGTGGAACTTCCTGTAGACGAATGCACAAGCCCTGTGCTGAGGAGGAGGAGTGGGCAGGATTGCCAGCAACAGGGCTGCTCTTCATCCCATAGGAATCCCTTCACAAGGCATGCCATATTCTCTGTGGTGCTCCTTCCCCTGCAGCCCAGGACTCCAGGGTGACTCCTGCCACATCACAGTAATTCTTCTGCAGAGATTAGAGCACCAGAAGAGAAGCAGTTTGTAGGGTCTTGGCCATAAATTCTTCAATCACACTGGGGTCCATGGACAGTCAGTATGAGGGCACAAGTAAGCATTCTCCCCTTCCCCTGGCAGAAGAGATGCCTCTCCCTAGGCCCAAACATGGATTACTGCTGATGGCACAACCAATAGGGCCAGGAAGTTTGGCCCAGATTGTGGTGTTACTTGGGGTGGGAGGTGCAGGGATGTCAGCACACAGACAAAAACTAAGGTAGACCAATATTCCACCTCAGCTGTGAAGTATGCTGGCATCAGTTCTGGAGCTGAGAGACTGCTGTCTCCAGGGCTCTGAAGGAATTATGCGTGATGGGCATACAGACAGGACAGGATTTCCCCTTTTAGCTGTTGCCTGTCCTCACATCAACCCAATTCCCTGGGGAACAGAAAAAATTTCCTGCAAGACAACTCCTGACACTTTTGCTACTGAATGGTTTTAAGAATGATAGCTTATATAATCCTATAGCCTCATTTCATTTTAGCAGTATTTAATGAAAGAAGAAATGGTTGGACAAAGCAATTTCATATACTATTCAAGAAGCAGCTCTTTCTGTATGAAGCATTAACAATAGCTGTCATCCTTGTATAAAATAAGGCTTCCAATTACTTCAATGCTAAGAGAAAATCCAAATACTGAGAGCCCCACAAGAATTTTTAATACCATTATGGAAAAGGAAAAGGTGTGACCCAGAACTCCATTTAATATTTTACTAGCCTTGAGAATTAATTTGAGCTTGTGTTCAATTTTCTGGAAAGTTTTGTCTTTACAGCTATGCAATTTGGGCACATAATGGAAGAGAACAGAGAGCTGTCCTTTCCTCTCTGTTTTTTCATATGCTAGAGATGGGGGAAATAGTATATTCTGTACATACTCTCTGTATATAGACTGTACATTCACTGTGTGAATTCCTTCTTATATCCTAATTTAAATTAGCATCTCTTCCATTAAGTGTTGGTCTAAAGCATAGCTGGTCTGGAAATACACGATACAATTTTTCATCCAAAATTTAAGTCATGTAAGTGTAGAATTCTCCATGGAATGTCTCCATTTCTGTAACCATTCACAGGAATGTGTGGAAGAACACCTGATGAAGCGTGTCTTAGAAAATCAGCTTTTGAGCTTTAGAGGTACTTGGAATTTTCTTAGCTCCAGGTTTCGGTTTCCAGTCTTTCTGACATGCAGCCCACAGTCAGAGGTCACATCCTTAATATTAAATTATACGTACTAATGATAGGTAGTGGATCTGTTCTCTTTCACTGGGCGAAATGTTGCAGTGGTCTCTAGGTCATGTCCATTCTCCACCTATTTCTAGAAGTTTCATGGGACAGCACTTGTAAACTGTC
The DNA here is from genome assembly GCA_013397075.1 of Rhabdornis inornatus. Lineage (NCBI taxonomy): Eukaryota > Metazoa > Chordata > Aves > Passeriformes > Rhabdornithidae > Rhabdornis > Rhabdornis inornatus. The sequence goes on from VWZS01009294.1 coordinate 344,665, forward strand.
GCTAAAAGTCGTGCAAAGAAACAATTTAACAATTTAATACAACAGATAAAAGAGTACTAGTGCCTTGAAAGGGCTCCATTCAACTTTAGGTTAGATGTGGCCCATGACTCTGGATTGGCAGCAGAAAGCCTCAAAATCCTGGTGTTCATGCATTGAGTTAGTGCCTGTTGAAGCTTCTTGTTTATGGCATTTGTTTTTGTAAACCAAAATTACTTTGTTTTTGTTTTTTCTTTTAAATAATACTTTTTAAAGGATACTAAGAAATGCTGAAATACTTCTATGGTATCAATGCTCTTTAGGTATCATTGCTTGCACTTACAATGCCTTTTTAAAGTCAGCTGCTGTCTTCAGGACCAGATTCTCAGATTACTTTGCCAGGGAATCTGTGAGCAAAGCACAAGGACTAGCAGATACTGCCTCTCCAAAAATGGGATGTTCATCTCTGGAGGAGGTAGGCAGTCAGTGGTAGGAAATGGTGATAGGAGAAACGTAGATCCTGCTGTGATGAGTTGCCTTTTCAGACAATTTTATGTAGACATTGAATGCAGTGAGTGCTCTTCTAAAATGGTAATCATGCTATTTTAAAAATTATTTTTACATTTTGTCATTAATCACTAGGCATTTTCAGTATAATTACAAATATAAATACCATGCTCAAAATCAGATCTATTCTGCTGATGATACACAACCCTGAATGAAGTCTAAATCTCATCCTTTGACTAAGCTCTGCCATGATAACAGGAAAGTGTAGAACTAAAAATTGATTTATTTTGATACACAAAGTAATTTCATTTGATTCTGAAAGTACATAAGACAGGGATGCTGCATTACAATGTATTGTTTTCTGCATATTCACTTTTATATTCATAGTATTTCAATAGAATTTTGAATTTCAGTGATGAATTTATCGTGATATTGATATCCAAGTGAACATTTCTGGTATACAAGCAAAGAAAATAATGTGAGTCCCTGGGCTGCTCCATTCCCACATAGAATTATACAATCATAGAATCATGGAATGGTTTAGGTTGGAATAGACCTTAAAGGCCATCTAGTTCAAACCTCCCTGCCATGGGCAGGGACACCTTGCACCAGACCAGCTTGCTCAGAGCCCCCTCCTACCTGGCCTTGAACACTTGCAGAGACGAGGTATCAACATATTCCCTTGGCAACTTGTTGCAGGGTTTCACCACCCTCACAGCAAGGAATTTCTTCCTAATGTCTAATCTCAAACTTCTCTCTGTTTGAAGCCATTATAAAGGTGTATGAAGATCCCAGCAATACAGGCCCTTGTAAAAAGTCCCTCTTCAGTTTTCCTGTAGGTAATTCCTGCAGGTATTAGAAGGCTTCTAAAAGGTCTCTCTGAAGCCTTTTATTCTCCAGGCTGAACAACCCCAAGTCTCTCAGCCTGTCTTCATAGGGGAGGTGTTCCGTCCCTCTGATCATCTTGGTGGCCCACCCCTAGACTTGCTTAAAAAGGCCCAGATTCTTATGCTGGGAACCCCAGAGCTGCACACAGTTCTCTGAGAGCAGGGCAGACAGGCTGAATCTCCTCCCTTGCCCTGCTGACCACACTGCTTTTGATACAGCCCGGGTCACAGCTGGCTTTCTGGGCTGCAAGCACACATTACCAGGTCACATCAGGCTTCTCATCTTCACCCCCAAATCCTGTTCTCAATCTATTCTCCACCCAGCCTGTGTTAGTGCTTGGGATTGCCCAGACCCAGGTGCAGGACCTTGAACTTGGCCTTGTGGAACTTCATAAGGTTCACACAGGTCCATTTCTCTCTAGATGGCATCCCTTGCCTCCAGTGTCCGCAGAGCTTGGTGTCATTGGCAAACCTGCTGAGGGTTCACTCAATGCCACTGTCTGTGCTGCCAAGAGAGATGTTAAACTGCATCAGTCCCAATACTGATCCCCAAGGAATGCCACTCATCAATGGTCTTCACTAGAAAATCTACCCATTTAATACATTTTTGAGTGTGACCATGAGCCATTTCTTTATCCACCAGGTGCCAATTCATCAAATCCATTCCTCTCCAGAAGCAATGTGAATGTCTGTGTCCCCTGCAAAGTCGCCTGGTACATATTCATGTACAAGTGCAGTAGCTAATTTGACAGCATAAGGAGTGATATGTTTCTGCGTTTCTTGGGGTGGAATCATTAGCACAGGTAAATCTCTGTGCTGCTGACAGCAAATTTATTTGACACAGAGTTTATGATCTAGTAGATGTAAATGTCTGCTGTGAAACCAATGATGGATGAAGGAAGAGAACAGCTTATCTCACAAGATTTCCAGTTGGGATAGAAATAATCTATCTTGTGAAATGCTGACAAGTTCACTTCTAATCTTAGTTAGAAAATTGAGGCTGGAAGAGATAGTGCTGAAAAAATAATGGGGTGAAAATCTGTTCTAACTTTTCAAAGCATTTCCTACATCCATTCCTAACTTGCTACAAAGTGCTTTGGGAGTTGCAGAGCTATTCAATCACTTTCATATTAACAGAAAAGTCCCATGTGCACAGCTTTTCTATGAACTATTTCCTGTGCTAAAGAGAATTTTGGGCTATTACAATCTGTATAAAGTAGTTCACTGTTTAGAGATTTATTCAAATATGAGGGAATATCAACTGATTCTGAACAGCTTTGCTACTGTGCCTCTTACATTTTCTGACATTTTTGATTGAAATAAAGGGAACAAGCATAACTAGCACATGACTAGCAGCCTCAGCCTTCTACACTACTCATCTATTTTAGAAGTGGGTGTTGTAGAGCTGCAAATGTAGGTCTANTATATAGATTTATTTTTTATTTTCATATATATATTTATTTTTATATACATTCTATATACGTATTTATATATAACAAAAACAGTATCTATTTAATAAAGCACTTGCTAAAATTAAGGGAAGGAAAGCATTTCAAGGAGGCATGAAAACTGTCTTCAAATGTTCCTCCAATTTCAGAGAGTTAGATGAAACAAGAAAATTATTATTTTATGAAAAATTAGGATTTAATAGTAATACAGCTCCTACAGAAAAATCTACTGTCAGATTTAATACCAAAACACTTTATATAAGAAAAATGTTTCTTAAGTATTTTATATTATATAGTTCTACATGAAAACTTTTTATATCATGTCCTTTTAGGTATAATTTCAAATAAATGCTGACTGAGCTCAAAATATCAAAAATAAGTGTAAAATTCCTTTATTTTTTAAAATTATTTTAAAAATTAAAGTATGACATTTCCATTGGCAAAGTNTCATAGGGGAGGTGTTCCGTCCCTCTGATCATCTTGGTGGCCCACCCCTAGACTTGCTTAAAAAGGCCCAGATTCTTATGCTGGGAACCCCAGAGCTGCACACAGTTCTCTGAGAGCAGGGCAGACAGGCTGAATCTCCTCCCTTGCCCTGCTGACCACACTGCTTTTGATACAGCCCGGGTCACAGCTGGCTTTCTGGGCTGCAAGCACACATTACCAGGTCACATCAGGCTTCTCATCTTCACCCCCAAATCCTGTTCTCAATCTATTCTCCACCCAGCCTGTGTTAGTGCTTGGGATTGCCCAGACCCAGGTGCAGGACCTTGAACTTGGCCTTGTGGAACTTCATAAGGTTCACACAGGTCCATTTCTCTCTAGATGGCATCCCTTGCCTCCAGTGTCCGCAGAGCTTGGTGTCATTGGCAAACCTGCTGAGGGTTCACTCAATGCCACTGTCTGTGCTGCCAAGAGAGATGTTAAACTGCATCAGTCCCAATACTGATCCCCAAGGAATGCCACTCATCAATGGTCTTCACTAGAAAATCTACCCATTTAATACATTTTTGAGTGTGACCATGAGCCATTTCTTTATCCACCAGGTGCCAATTCATCAAATCCATTCCTCTCCAGAAGCAATGTGAATGTCTGTGTCCCCTGCAAAGTCGCCTGGTACATATTCATGTACAAGTGCAGTAGCTAATTTGACAGCATAAGGAGTGATATGTTTCTGCGTTTCTTGGGGTGGAATCATTAGCACAGGTAAATCTCTGTGCTGCTGACAGCAAATTTATTTGACACAGAGTTTATGATCTAGTAGATGTAAATGTCTGCTGTGAAACCAATGATGGATGAAGGAAGAGAACAGCTTATCTCACAAGATTTCCAGTTGGGATAGAAATAATCTATCTTGTGAAATGCTGACAAGTTCACTTCTAATCTTAGTTAGAAAATTGAGGCTGGAAGAGATAGTGCTGAAAAAATAATGGGGTGAAAATCTGTTCTAACTTTTCAAAGCATTTCCTACATCCATTCCTAACTTGCTACAAAGTGCTTTGGGAGTTGCAGAGCTATTCAATCACTTTCATATTAACAGAAAAGTCCCATGTGCACAGCTTTTCTATGAACTATTTCCTGTGCTAAAGAGAATTTTGGGCTATTACAATCTGTATAAAGTAGTTCACTGTTTAGAGATTTATTCAAATATGAGGGAATATCAACTGATTCTGAACAGCTTTGCTACTGTGCCTCTTACATTTTCTGACATTTTTGATTGAAATAAAGGGAACAAGCATAACTAGCACATGACTAGCAGCCTCAGCCTTCTACACTACTCATCTATTTTAGAAGTGGGTGTTGTAGAGCTGCAAATGTAGGTCTATAAGAACAGTCATCAGGATAGTATTGATCTGTCCCAGAAGGATATGAAAAAGTTTTTAAAACCTGTAACTAAGGGTTTAAGGAGAAGAAGGTCTAAGATGTAGTAGCAGATGAGAGATGAAAAATATGTGAAGATTATGGTATTTTGAAGAGGATACTACAGCCTCAGGTATTTCCCAAGAGCAGATTATAATTCTACCTTTTTTTTTCTTAAAATCTGTCCTACTTGTAGTAGGAGATGGTGAAACCCAACACAGTCAATGACCTTAAACTGACACATATAAAAATAGTATGAAAATGTTTAATTATCGCAAAGGTCACAGGATAAAAAATTTGTTCCAATTCTGTTGTTTCCAGGAGCCAATGGAAATGCAACAGAGCTATCAAAATTCCTCAGTGGCTTTCAGAAATCTTTGGTGCTTACTTTGTTGATTTAACATTGTAGAATTTATATATCTTGAAACAAGGGCATCATAGCTGAACTTATAACAAAAATAGAACATATATTTATATATATTCTATATATATATTTATATATATAGANATAGTTCTACATGAAAACTTTTTATATCATGTCCTTTTAGGTATAATTTCAAATAAATGCTGACTGAGCTCAAAATATCAAAAATAAGTGTAAAATTCCTTTATTTTTTAAAATTATTTTAAAAATTAAAGTATGACATTTCCATTGGCAAAGTATTTTTTGTCAAAAAGAAGTCTAAGGGATATACATTTTCAGTAATCCTGATTTTTAAAAAAGGACAGATTGGGAGTTTTTTATTAATTTTGTGTGAAATAAAAGTATCCAGTCAGTAAGTCTCAGGCTTTTACTGCATCTTTTAGGGTGAAGAATAATAAATAAATAATAAATCACTGCACTGGACAGTGTTTATTCCTACTCCTACACTTTATCTTTCTACTTCTCCCTCCACTATACTCGATTTCGGGTTAAAATAGACTTTACTGAGAACATGTGTTTTCTTGAAAGTCTCGACCACCACGGGATTTCACATTTAATGGGATATGATGTTCTGTCACAGCAATTTTACTCTGAAGTAATTCTGATTATTCTGTTGACTGCTATTCTTTTTTTATATTATTGAAACTGAGAAGAGATTTAGCTGCAGCATCCCTCAATTTGCATTTAATTTGTTTCCTAAAGTGAAGTTTTACTTTATCCATGTGATTTATTGTAATGTCGCCTTTGCAACATTCAATCAGAATGGAGGAGCTTTTTAATGTAGATTTGTTTTCGTACAGACAGCTTCCTAAGCTCCAGAAGTCTGGTCTGTGCTTCTTTCTCTATGTATAACTGTTCTAGCAACCATAATGAGAGACATCTATCTCCTGCTTTGTCTTCGAGTATGATTCAAATGAAGAGACAAATTTGAGAACAAGAATAATGTCTATAGCAGCTATATATCTATATCAAGCTTATATCTATATAAGCTTGACTTTCTTTTATATTTCAAGCATGAATTTGCAGGTAGAATATAAGTGAACTTTCAGTGTTCACAAGATTTCTGATCTTGTTGAGAAGAAGTATCTGCTTAAGAGAAAACTTTTGTAAACCCAGATTTTCTCATTCTCCAGTGAGTGATGCATTTGGGGTGGGAAATAGATACTCTTATTTGTTTTTGAAGAGCTACTTTCTGAGTGGACGATGAAGCAGCAGTTGAAGATCAGTGTGCATTTCTTTCGATCATAAAGGGAAACTCTTCAGAAAAATTGCAGTCCTCCTCAACAGAATTTGACATGAGATCATAGTTTATTTCACCATCTAAGAATCCATCCAAATCTTCTATATTAGAAATATATTATTGGCATCAATGTCATTTCTCTCTGTTAGCAATAACTGATATTTTGCCTAAAATCCTCATGCATTGCAGTAAAAAAATTTCAGAAAGTTTTACAGGATCAATTCAGAAGAGGTAAAACCTGGACAGGTGTTTTAGGTATGCTGTCCATTTTCACTGCCTATTACTCATTTTCAGTGACTTGAAGTTGCCTTTGCAAACTTCCAGATGTTTGACTGACTGATATCAAATATTTGCTTTCAGATATCAACATGGCAGGAGAACCAAAACCATACAGACCAAAACCTGGCAACAAACGGCCACTTTCAGCACTTTACAGGTAAGTGAGATTTCACTTTAACTTACTCCAATACAATTTTTATTAGAAAAATTATGATAACCTAAAATGTATCTACCAATGACACTGTGCAATGTTTACGAAAATTATAATGAAATTGAAGTACTTGTTAATGCTCCCACTCCTAGTATTATTATCAAGTTGGGGGTTTTTTTTCTTAATTGAGTGCTATTTCAACTTTTAGTTCTTACGATTCAGTGCTTAGCTATGGCCTCATTTTTTGTGACTTTTTTATTTGCAATGATCAGTGAAACAATTAATAATTTCAGAGCAACAAAATTGGTTTCTCATGGATTTTTCTGTCAGAGATGAAAACCAAGTTCTGACAGAACTGGACTTCTCCCTTGGCTGTTCAGAAAGGCATTGATAGTGTCTTTCTTCTATTCCCAGGTGCCTTTTGTCATAGAGCTTTTACAAGCTTGAGGAAACATCCACTTTTTTTCAAAATCAATTATATTTAGTGAAGCATGACACATTGTTAGGACTACCATACCCACATGTATTTCTGCTCAATAAACCTCACTTCTCATAAAAGTACTACAGAATTTATCCTCCAGATTCATGGAAGGACTTAGGGCTGATTGCTACTGTAGCTGAAATATAGGTAGACTGGCTCTGAGAGCAGCACCTCAGGAGTGAAATCAGACACACTTGAGCAGTACTTTTTCATGCCTTGTCAGGTCTGAAAGCTTCAGATGGAAATTTAAGTGTGGGATCTCAGAATAAGACAACCAGAAGTATTTTAGGTCTGAGCCTCCATGCTACATAGAAGAAATTTGAAGTTTTATCATATAGCTGCCCTTAGCTGAAGTGATAGAAATATTATTTTTGGAGAAGAGAATCCCAGTTTCATCATTACTCTTAACTGCAAGCTACTGAACTCTGTAGGTGGTCCTGGTAACCTTAGTCTACTCTGTCCCTGTGCCAGTATTTCAAAAGATTTTGAAAGATGTTCTGTGATTTCTGGCATTTATATACATTTCCACCTCTGAGCTTTTGAAGGCTTTCTCATAAATACATTTTCTGTAGAAAAGACAGAGATAAGAGAAAGCTGTGGAAAGTTCTAAAGGAATTTTAAAAAGGAAAAATATATTAGATTGTGTCTTTTCATAGATGTTGTGCAAAGTATTCCTCTAGAAGATTATGAGGCTTTTATGAGCAGCTAAGAGAATCTTCCCATTTCCCCCTTCATCTTAATTGTCCCTCTCTGCTCTGACCTTGTAAGACCCCACCTGGAGTACTGTGTCCTGCTCTGGAGTACTAAGCACAGGAAAGAACTTACAGGGGACTTATAAAATAGAACACCTTTTAAATGGGCAGATGGTGATAGGATAAAGGTGAACAGTTTTCAACTATAAAAGGAGGGATTTAGATTAGATGCTAGGCAAAAATTCTACACTCAGGGTAGTGAGGCACTGGAACAGATTGCCCAGGGTAGTTGTGGGTGTTCCATTGTAAATATTCAGGGCCAGGTTGGATGGGGTCCTGAGCAATCTTATCTGGTGGATGGCATCCCTGCCCATGGTGTGGTGCTTGTAACTAGGTGACTTTTAAGGTTCCTTCCAACCCACTCTACTGTTCTATGGTATGGTCCCAAACTATTCTAGGATTGTATGATAGCGAGGAACTTTTACTGTCTCAGTATTGCTTAACCTAATATGTGAGAAGATCAATGGTTTATAAAGTTTTGGCAACACTGAGAACATTTACTTATTTCAGAACGCTGTAACTGGGTCTGACTAGGATGGAGTTAACTTTCTTCATAGGATTCTATATGTGTTCTGGATTTGTTACTAAAACACAACGATGTTTTGGCTGTTGCTGAACAGTGTTTGCACAGCCTCATGGTTTCTCATTTTCCTATTCTGCCTTCACAATTAATAGCCTTGGTGTGGGCAAGAAGTTATGAAGAAATATATCTGAGACAGCTGACCCAACCTGGCCAGAGAGATATCCTCTCATATAGTCAGATATAAAAATTGGGAAGGTTCTTCTTCCAAAGCAGCTGTTGCTTGGAGATTGCCCGGACTGCTTATGGGAGATGGAAAGTAATTGCCTTTGATTCACATGGATTTTTTTTCTCTTCTCCTTTCCCCTATTACACTGCAAATATCTCAATCCATGAGGTTTTTTAACTTTTGATCTCTCCTTCATCCGGATAGGGGCCAATGGTAGGGGAGTGAGACAGTGACTATGTGGGTGCTTAGCTGCCAGCCAGGATCCACCAGCAGGAGTGAGACAGTTAAGAGGGAAGAAGTTACATCAGATTTGATTTGCACTAAGGGAATAAAAATTTAGTTGTCACTAAATAGTCACTGTTAAAAGGAAGGACTGTAAGTAGAAAGAGGATAATGGATTTCAGAAAGGACAGAATTAAATGAGCTGAGATCAGGTAAGTAGAAAGAAATCAGAGGGACAAAAGAAGTACAGGAAATCTTGCACTGACTGTGCTTAATGTAGAACAGGAAATTCTCCTGAAGCAGAAAAAAAATCAAACAAAGGAATAATATGACAGCATCAATTTTCTCTAACATTCTAAAAATTGAAAAGGAATTGTGATTTTCACTCTAAAAAGTGAAAAGGAATTCCACAAAATGTGGAATCAAAACCCCATGACTGGAAAAGAAAAGAAGAGCAGAGTCTCATACAGGATGTCAGAAAGGCTAAAACACATAACAGATACAAGAGACCCCCTATCAAAGGTAGCAAAAAGACTGTCATTAGAGTAACATCCTCTGATTTTTAGTTATAAGGAAAAGAGACCAGATAGTAGATCACACAGAAAAGACTTCTTCATCAAAAGTGGTTAGCTGACCACCTATTAAAAAAACTCTTTTTACCAGATGGTATATAATAAAAAAATTGGCTAACCAGTGTTTGACTAAGTGAATTTGATGGAAATGATCTGATAACATTCACTGTAGTATGTTCAAAGGACTAGCTGAATCTGTGTGTGGACCATTAGTGATTCTTTCCAAAAATTTATGGAGGTCTTGTAAGGTAAAGAAACAGTGGGTATGGGAAGGTGTTATACCTATTTTTAAGAAAAAGAGATCCATCAAATTATTAGCTCGGATTAGATTTGATTCTAAGAAATGTACTAGAACACATTACTAGAAATCAATTTATGAAGACCAAGAAGCTTAAAAATTGGGTAAAAAATCAGTAGCATATTATGCTGAAGCAATATAATTTCCTTCTTTGACAAGACAGCAAATTTAGTGTAGAAAGAGGTGTGCTATATGGTCATTGTCATGGTTTAGTAATGACACTCCCAATTTAGTGCCCTCTGAGACTCTCCCATCCCAAATGATATTCCGCTAGCTCACTCCCACCCCTTTCCTTCCCCCTTCCCTCTCCGGGGATAGAGTGGAGAACTGGAGGCACAAAGGGGTGAAAATTGCAGTTTGAGACAAGAACAATTTACTGGAAACACCAATGAGATTAAAAAAAAAGCGAACAGTAACAGCAAAAGTAATAATAGCAAAAGGTATAAGACAAAAAAACTATTTACATGGAAAGCCCGTGACCAATACCAACCCGCTTTTCCACACCACACCATATTTTCTCTCAACTGGAAAAAGAATGCCTTTCTTTCCAGAAACTAGAGAACAAGCCCCTCTCCCCCACCACTGGCCATGATGTCAAATGGTATTCAGCAATATCTGGGTAATTGCCAGGCCTGTTCAGCAGATCCCACAGCAGCCCACAGCTCCTGAGCTCAAGCAATCTGATCCAGTGGGCTCAGTCTCTTGGCAGCTGGGACCACAAGCACACACCACCACACCTGGCTACTGTAAAAAAAATTAGTCTGTCCTGGAAGAAACTGGAACAGTCATTTAAACAAGCTTTGACACTTTTCAGTTTTCATAAGCATGTTCAAGAAAGTTCTCTAGAAGGAACTCTCTTAAGGTAGACATCCAATTTGAAAACAGGGATGATGTACAACACATTATTAACAACTGTTAATTGTTCAGTTTCCTTGTTACAGATTTTTAGATGGTGTTTTTCATATGTGAGACAGCATAAAGGACAATTTTAAGATAAGCAAGCAGGAGTGCTGCATAGGCTTGAAGGGTTTTATTTACTTTGAAATACTTGAGGCTTCAAAAGTGCTCAAAGAACTTTGCATCTCTGAAGTTTGTATCACATTTATAGGTGGATATACACATAAGTTGTTAATACAGAGCAACTGATGTCTATGATGTGCTATATCCTCATAATTTGCTTGTGTGTCCAAGTCACGAGATTAATTTTTTCCTGTAATGGTATGATACTCTTTAATATTTCAGTACAGGATCTCAGTACATTCCTTTACTTTAACTTTTCTAGTTTTATGATTTATGTGAAAATAATCTCATTTAATCCTATCTATGTGAAATTTAGCATGAGCCTAAATTTGAGACACACAACTTTTTTTAGGTGCAAGACAGACAAGTAAATAATAAAAGGACTTCCATTTTTTGTTTAAGCCTTAAAAATATTTTGAGAATATTTAGTCTTTGCTTCATAAAGCTGTTAAACACATTATTAATTTTAAGCATGCTTTTTTAATATCTTAAAATGTACTTAGAGTAGTGCTCAGGAATCAGCTAAATTCTAACACAGCTGCAAACTCTGTCAGCATCCATCCTAATTTGCATTGCTGTTCAGAATGTGAGGGGGGACCTAAATCCCAGAAGATTCAAAATTGTTCTGAATTTTCTTCACACCACTTCTGCAGAAAATCACACACTTAAAAAATCTGGATCTTAAAATTGTTTTGCATCTTGTATTGGTCTAGCCTCCAGCAAAAATTAACTGTAGTGGCACCTCTTAGTATCTTTGAAACACAAGGTGAAGATTAAAGGTGCTGACACAAACGTGCTCTTTGGGAGCAATGTTTTGGTAAAATAAAACATCACTCTTTGTCTTTTTAATTTAGTGGTGTTTTGATCAGTATTTCACTAAAGCAATTCTGTGTCACCATACGAAAGCCCATTTACTGCTTTTTTCCTGTGTTTATTCTCCATCAGACCAAAGTAGAATCAACCATAAGTACTCTGATGTGCTGTTATTCTGCTTCTCTACATCATAACATGTTTTAATTATTTGTTGTTCATTTCAGTCCACTACCATGTTATATGGCATATTAAATGCAAGCCTGAAAGCTTTTTCTCCATTTCAGAAGCCTTTGTTTCTGTTATTAAAACTGCATGATGATCTCAGATTGCTGACTCTGGAGGCTGTTGATGGTGTACAGCCATTCCCAGTTGCTCAAGGAGCAGACCCAAGCCCCAGGACAGGTGGAGCAGAGCCACCTGCCATGCACATGCTGCCTGTTCCCTCAGGACATGCAGCATGTCCTTTCTCTATAGCTGTCAGCTTAGGAGCTGGATAAAAGTCTTATCTGGCACCCCTCTGGCAGTAACAACGTTGAGAGGGTTTGAGAAGGATGACAAGGCCACCTACTTTTGTGTCTTTTGAAAAAACAAAAACAGTTTGCTACAGGCTGGTGTAATGGTGCCATTTTCATTGCCATGAAAATGAGCAGAATTACTGAGGGCACTGCTGGAGCCCCCATGCTGGGGCATGGGGAGTCAAAAGCAGTGTGGTGGTACTGAGAGCACAGTGTCCCAGATCACATCCAAGTCTGCTTTCTGAGAAAAGTAGTTACTTGTCCATACAAATCCCAGGGGTAAAGTGAATTTGTACAGTGTAGGAAAGCAGGAGGTGAGGATTAGGAAGAAAAATGGAAAGGCAAGTTACTGGGTGCTGCCAGAGTATCTAGTCAATCTCTTTGCTCTACACAGTTTAATGTTGTAGTTGACCTATAAACTTCTTCAAGACTGTTTTATCTAAGAGTAACCCTCCCCACATGGATTATTTTCACACTTGCAAACTAAGCTTTTTTGGAGGGCCGCAAGCAAAACTAGCTGGCCCCAGTGTCACGTCTTGAAGACTCAGTGAGGAGTTATTCACTCCCGAGCCCCCCAGTATTCCTATTGCTGTCTGGGCATGAAGCTGTCTAGCCTGAGATCCATCCTGCTGAGGAACCTTCTGTGGAGCGAGACAATTAACAGAATGCATTTAGTGAATAGGTTAAGAAAGCCAGGAAAAACTGAGTGAAATAGCCTCTCTCTGTGTTGGCTTGGCTGTAACCAGAACCACCCACTGGTGTTGAGCTCCCACAGTGCTGCCCAGATGTAGCATAAGGTGACCCTGCAAAGCTTCCCTCCAGAACAAGTGTTTTCCCAGCTGTTCTCTGAAATTTCATGTGTACAGTTCAGCACTCTCTGAGTGGTATTAGCACAGTGATTTCCCATTACCAATCACTTCTCTATGTAATGCAATTGAAATGTATATTCAACATGCTTGATTTAGCATGCTACTAATTAGCTACATTAAACAGCCTTTCCTTTACAATTTCATAACTCCCATGGCCTCTGGAACAGATTATTTTATTTAGATGTCTAATATTAGTATACTGGGAAGGGATGTTCTTTTATTTACACGGTATGTTCATTTTTATGTCAATGTTTTACTCTTTTTGAACAAATATTTTATAAATTTCCTCAGTACATTTTACTTTTATAATCTCTGTCACAAAACTGATTGAATTATGTTGCGCATCTTGGATTTCCTTTGGTTTTTCAGTCTTATAGCAGAGGCTGAAATAATTTCTTACAGTCGTTCTCTACTTGTTCTGTGCTTCTTACATTTATTGTTAAATATCATTTATAGGGTTTGGTGTGGTTTGGTTTGCCTCAGAGCCATCCATTATTTTGAGTTGCTTTTCTGAGCACTCCCGAGCACCCTTCATTTCAGGAAAAAGTATGAAAAGGACACTGATGAACAACTTGGTTGTGTCTTCTAGTATAGGAATCTTCTTGAGATCATTTTTCCCACTTGAAAGCGTTAACATAAGCAAGTTCTTTGCCAAACAAGCATTACTATTCCATTGGAATACTGCAGTATTTTGCATAATTACTGTAATAGTGTGCCATTATTAGTGTATTATCAATCTTTAAACCTGGCATATAATAAAAATAACTGCAGGTATAAGTATCTTTCTTAATGGAATACTGTCCTAGATTTCCAACAACCTTTTTCTTTATACATCTTAATGAACTTTTGTGTCCATCATTACTACTGACTTACAAGACACTAAAGACACAGTCCAGCAAACAGAAAACAAACCTGATCAAGTATTTTCTGAAATTTACTTTTGCATCAAATTGTGGTTACAACTCCTACTTTATTCAATAGACTGAATGAAAAAAAGTTATGTTTATGGAACATAATTTTTCTATGACTATGTAATATTAAGATTATATAGTGAAACATTTCTTTTGAATCAAAGTGATTCTTTTTCCACAGAAATGTATCCTCCTTATGCTTTTGATTACCTTTCTTCATGAAAAAAGCAATTTCATTCCAGTGCAGTGGAATGGATCTAAGATAGATGTTGCTCTGCAGCTCTTCTGAAAAAATATTTAACTTCCATAAAAAAATCCCCACATTTCTAGACAAGTTTAAATAGGGAGATGTTTAAGTCCAGTAGGATACTATTTACATTCATCAAAAATATTGCCAGTGGTCACATTCGAAACAGTAATTACTGTACATAAAAAGTATAATTTTGTTTCAAATTCTAACTTGAACACTATAATTTTTCTTGTGTTGAGAATTTAAATAATATTCTCAATTACATTAAAAATCTTTAAAAGTACAAATAAAAAGCTACAGCAGATCCAGTGATTCAATGTGATTTGAATCACCTTTTGTTTGTTTGTTTACTTATTTTTTTCAAGCAAAGACCCCCATGTCAAATAAGAAATATCATAGGAAAAATAAAAAATATCTGCTGACAAAAGGCAGCACATGCAGGTCTTCATTTCTGAATTATAGTGGTGTAATTGTGATCAGTTTAGTCCCATAGATGTAAACAATGCATGTGCTCAGAGGGGCTGGGAGAGGCAGACAAAGAATTAAGTTTGCCCTTTCACAGGATCGAGAGTATGAATGTGCAGCACTTTTTTAGCTTTAGGGAGGGGAAAATGGGGGAGAGATCTCAGGTCTTTAGAAATGTCCAGGAAAATCTTTTGCTCCTCTTCATTTTGAAATAAATCACAGATAAAGAAATAGACCAAAAGACATAAAATGCAACCAGCATCTTGATTTCTTCATTCAGTCATGTTATTCCTAATCTGTGTAGTAGCTCCAACAACAACTAGGACAACAAAACTCTTTTTTTTTTTATTTTTTTAATCTTCCTACTCACTATTTTGGAAAATACTGCTAACTCCCCTTAAGAAGGCAACAAGGGCAGGTTTTGCCTCTCAGATCATCACTATAAGATAAATCTAACATTTTTCTCATGTCTGTTTGCTTTTATTCACCATCAGTTTTTAAACTATGGCCTGGACATGGATCCCTTTAGAAGTAGGTGCTATGTAAAGACTAGCACTTGTCTTTGTAACAATCTCCCCTCAAGTTATTCCTTAGATTTATTCAGTATTTCCTCAGGTTTTATTTCTCACTTTATTAAGAGGAAGTGACTCCAGCTTATACACATCTGCACAGGAGCTGCACCCCTCTTCCTATCTCAGTACTCTTCCTCTTGCATAAGGTGATATATAGCACCATATGAATGATGTTGTCTTCTTCCACAACAGCCCAAACACCATAAGCACATTCATGCTCAGAGATTAGCAAATTTGGAGAAGTCTGTTCACTTACTATTGTTGTTTCTTTTTCCAGGTGTTTAATTTTCTTTCTTGCTTCTTCCTTCTGCTATGAAACCTGAAGCAATATACTAAAGTATCTAACTGTAAACCTTTTTTTGCATGGTTTTTAATTACTATTTATACCACAGTAGAACAGAAAACATATCCACAATTTCTGATTGCATCAAAATTACTGACTCCTTTCTTATCCAAGAATTTTGGCTGCTAATACAAATGAAAAAACTTTGGCTTATAAATCAAAAAGTAAATTCCTAAAAGATCCAGAGTATTGATGGGTTTGCCTGCAGGCAAACAGAAATAGTAGCTTTAGTCATGAATTTGCTTTAAATCTTGACAGTCTGAGCTGCCCTATTCCTATCCCTTATTACATATGAGATTGCTACCCTTTATTACTCCATGGATTTTTGCATTTAAGACATAAACAATTTGGACTCCACATGTCGTCTTTCATACGAAGATGATGTCTTCTGTGGTATTCTGCTGTGTTTCAGTTAGGCTAAAAAGACCAGTGCCTTCAATATACTTTAAAAAATCAGAAACAGACAACATGGTATTTTTTCTACACATGAGTTTTAGTGAAGATGGCATCACGGAAACAAAATCAAGATTTGCAGACACTGCTGGTCAGGAACTGTCTTATTAAGTCTTAAAAGTAAGGATATAGGGTTCATGACAGAATAGAGGAGGACCTGTCCTGGCATTGCAAAAGAACAGAGGAATTCTTCATTTTCAGGAATTCAGTAAACCCTTAATTGCTGCAATAATCAGAGATGCAGAATGCTGTGCTTCAGAGAACCACTTAGTGGACTTGCAATTAGGCATTGCAAGTCACATAATGCAACACCTCTAATTATATAGAAAGCTGTAATTTGGTCTGGGAGTTCCTGGTGTACTGCAAGGGCACCAGTTAAGTGGCTTAGAGAGAACAACAGAAATATGATGCTGGGCTATAAATTTAGTACTCTGTGAATAAATAAGGAAGGTTGGATAAATGAGAGACTGTAACACATGTTAAAGTCTAGTGAATGTTAATTGAAGAAGAAATTTAAAGTATACTTAATTTGAAAGGAAATTGATTGTTAAGTAAGATTACAAATAGCGTGGAAGGCTGTGTGCAACACAGAGAGACAATAGCAACACATAATTATGCAGTGAATTATAAAAATAAAATTACCAGGCAGCTTTATTTCTTGTTGAATTCTGTTAGTCTTGGAGCATACTGTCTGAAAATATGTTAACCACCCTGCCAGAACTGATACTTAGTGCTGTTGATGCATTTCAAATGTAATTCGATTTTTTAAAGAATAGGTTAGAAATTACATGCCTTTTTGGTATTGCATGCCAGTATTCCCAAAGCTTCTGGCAAAAGCATTGGCTATATTATTGAAAAGTAAAAAATGTATTCATAATCATATGTGATTTGAGTCCAAAGAAATGGCCATTTTCTAATACCTATTGGTATGAAAATGTACGTTGCATTTTTCAGCTTTTCATGAGTGAGATTATTCTAGGAGACAGGATGACAAACGTGAATCTTACATTGTTAGTGAAGTGACCCTCCTGTAACTGCTTTAAAGTGTTAGTAGTGTCATTGAGGGAAAAAGGATATTAAGCCTCTCCCCTTGGGGATCCTCAAAGGCAATGCCTGCATTAACCTTCATCTATTTGTGACAGCAAATAGCCACACAGCAAAGTAGTATTGATTGTGTGCATTAGATCAGTCAACACTGTTTTGTTCAACCCACCCTGAAGAACCCATTCTAGATGTTTTTAGATCAGGACATATTGACCTGAGTGTTCTCACTCTGCTTTAGAGCAGAAAAAGGTCAGGTGAAATCGGTTTCATGCAAAGAATGATTAAACCTGTGAGGAAGTGAACTATTCCTCACAGAAGAAGTGTGCCTTAGCACACTGCTTAGATCACTGGTTTTTTTCTTAAAATTCCATATTTTGTTTGGAGCTTAGTTTTTTGCAAAATTCAGTAACTAGTTAAAATCACAGGAAAAAGCAAATAAAAATTCATAGTAGCATGGAGTTATTTTCACCCTTCAGGTTTTGTTTTCTTTGCTTTCTTGAACAAAGGTACCAAATTGAGCATGTTTTGAGTATGGAAACTTGCAAGAATCTCACTGAGCATGAATTGCTTCATGACTGGAAATATCACATAGATGTGGTGTGTAGGTTAAAAACAGTTTAGCTTATCACTCTGTTTGGCAACAGAAGACTTTTCTTGGTTAGCATGCGAGGAAACTCGAATCCATTATTATCTAAGGTTTCCAAATGTAGAGTCTGAATCAATTTCACTCCAAGTTACAATTTAGTTTTTCCTCACACATACTACCAGGATTTAGTTAACTATGAGAATCCATGCCACTGTTTATGTTATCTTTGCAAGTTTTGGATCCATAAAGGAAGATGCAGCAAAATCTAACCTGCAAAATCAGATAGGATACAGCTTTTAAATGACTTGGAGCTTTTAGGTTTCCCTCTCTTCTTGCTGCCTAAAATTTAGGCCACTCATTTATGAGTATTACTGGAAATTATTTCTTTTATTTTCCTTTAGTTCCCCTGAGTTCTCCATTCCACTGTTTCCTAACACATCTCCAAAACCCTTCCATCCCATGCTATAACAGTGATGCATTCAGTATCCAATATGACAGTGTACATTTGTATTGGTATATCAAAACCAACTTTTGCATAAGCTGTTTTAACTCTCATCCTAGCCTCTTGCTGCTGTGAAAGATAGTACAGGGAAGAGGTAGTCTCTTTAAAGCACTTCCTTCCTGTAGGCAAAGATACCTTTTATTCAGTTTTTCAACTGTAAAACTTTAAAGATAACTCCAAACAGATTATTAATTACATTCTACTAATGGCAAAAACGTTATCTACCCTAACTACCCATGGGGTAAAAAATCCTAGAGGCTCCTGAAACCTGTACTTACGACAAGAATTTCATGTTTATAAATGATGCAAGATACAGATTTTGCTAGGAAACTAGTTAATTTGGTCATGTGCTATGCACATCTGATACATATGCTGCACATCTGTACAGCCTGACATCAGGTATTGTCAACAGGATCCTGTGCTAAGAGTTCCCCCAAAATATTTTCCTGCAGATAGTGCTATGGCACTACCCTGTCCTGGGGTTAGGTGCTAACTAGAACTGGCTACATAAAATGCACTGTATCAATAGCCAGTGTTTTTTGCAGGGTTTTTTAAAAATAGAATAAAATAAAATAANCCATTTCTTTCACTTCAAAACACTGAAAAGACTGAAGACACCTCCATCTTGCAGCAAATTCATGGCAGAGTAAGCGCATGAATGCAAACTAAACCCAAAGGTGAGCAGAAGCGTTCCTATACAGAAAATCAAGCTGTCTCATGGGGACCAAATATAATTTCAGTTTTCTCTAGCACAGGAAATTAAGCTATGTAAGATCCATATCACCTACAGATGTCTTGGGAAGTTTTCTACTTCTAGGTACAACTTTTTCCTCATGGACTTGGGGAAAAGCTGATGCTTCAAGAAGTGATCTAAGTTATTCTCAATCTTAAATAATTAACCTAGTCAAAAAAGTCAGAAAATATTAGAAAAAATGTATCTTTTTTAATCAGCCAGAATGGGTAATGTTTGTGATACTTTCATAAGGGACTCAATATGTATTATACATCTATTAAGGATTATGTATAGATCTGCATAGAGAGAGTCTGGTAGCCAAAAGGATAATCTTGTTTGATAACCTGTTTATCCCTAGAGTGCTAACTAGTGTAGTAGCTTTCCTACTGAATAAATTCTTCAGTAATTAATAAAATTTAGCTTTAGTACACTTGAGTATTTCAATGCTGAACTTTGATTAACTATGATCTGAGAGTAAAAGAGAGGAAGTATGTGCTGATTAAAGGACACTTCTCAATCAGCTCTGAGGAAAGATGTTTTAATATGTCCCCATAACTAGCAGTCTCCTGTTACTCAGTTCTTCCTTTCTTGAAAAGATTTTTTTGCAATACCCAGCCAGTTGTCCTTCATTTCATAGATGTACAAAATAGTTCTTGTTCTCAAATTCTCACTCTGCTTTTCTTTTTCAAATTTCATTACACTGAATTCAATTCGTCAATTTATTAAAGAATTATTATTTTAAAAAGTTAAAAATAAATAAAAAAATATTAAAAATAAAAATCATATTTTAACTCTGTTCACTGGATGATTAAAAAACAGCTTTTTGGTACCTATCTTACATGCAGTAACATTTTTGTTAAAATATTTTATTTAAGTTAAATAAAGCATAACACTGAGTATTCCTATTGTTTAATGTGGCTCTCTTTCCCATTGGCATAATTCTTTGTTCATGGTCATGCTGGGGTTAGATTTTATTTTCTCATCTTGATTATGAGACTCTCATATCAGGCAATATCAAGAGCTTTAAAAATGAGACTAAGTCTTACCTATCATCTGTCTTATAATTTATCCACCAAGTCAGTTATTGCATCAAAGGACTAAGTGAGAAATTACACTTTGAGCTTGCAGTGTGTTAGTTTCCACCCATGGCTTGAGTGATATATTTTATTTTGTGCTAGAATCTTTATGTTTCAATAAATAACAGAAGCACTTAGGTCCATGGAACACAACTTCTCAAGACACTGTGAAAACTAATACATAGTATTTGACATTATTATGACAATATTCATGAAAACAACAGTTGGTTGTTGTTGCTTTTCTAATCATACTTATCAATTGCAATGTCAAACACCAGATGGGAGCAGAAGTTATTAAATTTGTTAGGGACAATTGGAAAAGTTGACATAAACCTTTAGATTATTCTTCCATTCCCTCTGCTTCTGAAACATTTCTGACAGATTAGATCTTCTATACTGTCATTCTACCATTTATTTTTCCAGAATATGAGAGAATTTCTTGATAAAACTTGTCAACATTTATAAAGATGTTTGTGGAAGCTTCAGAAGACACAATGAGCTTCTTACCCTATTCTATTTGACAGTGATTACTGATAATGTCCAGGAAAATGATCTTGGAAATTAAGTCACAGAAACCAAAAAGGAAGGATTACCTAGTGTACACCAGCAATTGCTCTGTCAGACTCAATAGATAGTAGAAATTCTATTTCTTCTGTAAATTAAGACATGCTTGTATTAGGCTTGCTTGCATTGAATAGAAGTATTGGGAGGTAGCAAAAGTTACAGTGTACATGCTTTAAAAAGAAATTAGATGACGATATATAACACTGCTTAAAAAGTTCTGAAGAAAGATGGTTTTTTATCACTTCAAACCACAAACTCAACATTCAGAGAAAAATGAATTCATGTTTGATTGCTGTGAGTGGAAATGTAAGTTTCTTTTGAAAGGTCCCTTGAGTTGTTTTTTTGTCATTTTAAAATGTAATGCATCGATAAACAGGTTGAGACATAAATCTGAATATTCTTTCACTATACATATTTCTGCTAAATCTTTGGTTCTGCTAATTCTTTGGTTCCTAAAGCTGCGCAGTGCAATAAAAGAAATACTTGACAAGTAAATAAGTCAGCCACACCAGTCAGTCTAAATATACATTAGCACTATACTGAAGTCCAGAAGGCTTTTCAGTTGTCCTCTCTTTCCTATCTGGCTTGAATAAAAATGTTTCCAATCCCCTTGAAAACTGAAGTCACTATTCATAAATTTTATGGTCAAACAGAAATTGTGTGATGTCAGCAATACAGTCAGCTAACCCTCCTCAGGAATTCTGATATGTAGGTTGTAACCTAAAATGATGACTCATCTGAAAAAATGTTGTTCCTGACCCCTTTCTCTGATTCAGGGCAGATAGTTTTGTTTTTTCAACAAGTGAGAATATGAATCCTAACAAATTCATTAAATTCCATGTTTTCCTACTAAGTGCTTAAAGGTGAAATTATGTGACCACCACAAGGAAGAATATATTGATTCATAATTAATCACCTTGGAGAACCCTTGGCTAAAATCCATTTGCTTGTGTACTGCATTAATATTGTTAGAAATGTTATTCACTTTGTCCTGTACATAGTTTTGGGACGGAGAGGAGAGGATTCTTTAATAAGTAATTATATAGATTTATGTATCTTGGGTCAGGCCTCAAATGCAAAAGAAGTCTTGCCTGTAATCTCAATAGGACAATTATGCAAGAAAAGTAGAATTTACTAGGGGATCTTGCTGTCATTCCGTGATTGTTTACAAGTCAAAGAGGAATTCACATACCCTTAGTCTAGTCACATTTCCCTGTATATTTGTCTGCAAACCTTGAAAATTTGTCCATCTGGATGTTCAGTCCATGTCAAAGATGAAATTTAGATAATTGCCATTTATATAAGAAACCTTAGCAGCAAAGAAAATCATAAAACACACAAATGGATTATTCAGACCTTGTAAAATATCTCTCCAATACAGGTTGCAAGAGGAATAACACTAAAAGGGAAATTTGTAGAGTTATTATTTTAAACACAGTGTGACAGTACTGTAGCATATCAATGGGTAGTAATCAATTACCTATGCCTGTTCAGTTTACAGTGACTGGTTTTAATTGAGCAACTTACATAGTGTAAAAATTCTTTTTTCTCCTGCAAAACTTATCTATTATATGTAGATAAGGAAAATGTTAGCTCAGAAAATTTTAGCTGAGAATCAAAGCTAAACACCACCTCAATCTGTCATGTCCCAGTCATGTTACTGATTAGCCTCCCTCCCTCCTATTCAAACTGATATATTGCTTTGGCACGTTGACAAACTTATCTTTTCTGGTGGGAAAACCATTTCAGGAAAGAAAGAAAAGTCTCAATCTCTCCTGCTTCACTACCATTCCTACATAATTAAAATATTATTCCCTTTGTTTACTGTCTAGCTTAGCATTTCTTGGACACGGAAATATATTTTTGCAAAGAAGACAGTTTCTACTTTAAGATTTTACCTGGAGGTGTATCACAGTCCTTCTCTAAACTTACCAGGATAAGTATTTTTGCAATATCATATTTAATTTTTCAAGATTTACGCAAAACTCTGGAAAATTCAATGTACATTAGGTGGAAAAGAAAGGTAAAAAATATTTTGTACTGACAAAAGTCACCAGTAAAGATGATATAGGATATTATTTCATATTGTGTTGCATTTTTAAACCCTTATATTAGTTTGCTATATACTGAATTACCAAATAAAAGGCCAACAGATAATTGTATTCTTTTACTATGAGGAGCACTTGAACTAATTAAAAGTAATGCAGCAAATTATCTAAAACCATTTAGTCAAGTATAGAGAGAGGTCAAACCTAGGACAGCACTATTTAAATCAAATTGAATTCTAGCTTGAGAACGGGCTTCAAATAAATTTTTAATCGCAGTAGTTTGCCCACAGGACATCCTATCACACACTCTCTTCTTTCAAGTAAAATCCAGCAGAATGTCCTCCATCAGAATAGTGCTAGGTCTCTCTTGATTACAAAATTTCTGTATTATGAAGTATGTAAGTATGTTCTAGGGTTTTCATTCTGTGGTCATCTTGCTTATAGTTAATCTCTCCAGCCAAACACTCAGTGCTTCCCCTGACTGATTCATCTCATTAAGCAGAAAAAGAGGTAAGAAAACCATGACACTCTTGCACAGAACCTGCAGGAGAAGGGTGAAAGCCCCCATGAAGGGCCCTGTCATTTTATTGCTCCCTGGCAGCACTGCCTGGCCACAGAGAACACCAAGCTCAGATTTTCTTGGGACTGCCCTGACCACAAGGACATGAAGCTTTGGGCTTCTACTGTGCTTCCAGGTATATGCAAAGCCATAAGTGTTTCCTCTTCTATTCATCTAGTTCCATGTGGATTTCAACCCCAGAAAGAAATGGAATGGTGAGTTACAGTCTTTAGGACAATAGAAAAGGGACTGTGCTTTCAATACATTTTGGATTTTAGATTATGATAATAACTAAACTAGTCTATTGGTTTGTGAGTTTTTTTCACAAAACCTTTGCTAAATTATCCAACAGTTTTTTTATACAGAGAACTTTCATGAGACGTTTTTCTGAAAACATTTATTATTTAAAGTACCTTTGTTTACAACTAATGGTAATTGTTTAAAATTAACTATATTGCAAATGTTTTATTGTGGGACTAAATTGGTTTCAGATTCATAAGTTAAATGTTCAGTTCCACATATTATACACTTTGCTTCATTAGAAACACTTTTATTAAAGGCTGCAAAGAGATATTAATGACCTGGGTATTTATTTTCTGCTCCTTCTAACACAGTAGCCTCAGCAGGAACAATCACAACAGAACATTTTTGCATGTCATGTAACCACTCAAAATTACTCAGCTGTAAATATGCTTTAAACATGCTTATGAAGGAACCTAAAATCACATACTAATGGTCCTATCAAGCAGCTGATGTCATTAAACTCACGGAAGCCAGAACACACTTAAAAATAAGGGCAGCCATTTGCAGATACCAGAGCAGGAGCACTGCCTAAAAACATAGATGAGGACTCTGTCTGTCTGTCTGTCCTGGTTGGATGGAAACTACCGGCAGAAGAGTCTCCAGGCAGTGTGCAGGTGGTGCATCCCCTCACAGTGACAGCAGCCACAGCAGGGAGTGGGAGAGCACTTTCAGCCACTGGGTTTAGAACTGGGCATGATTCTGGATCCACCAAAACAGTGACGACACAGATATCCAGCACAAGGCCAGTTCTGGCAAATGGGACAGAAGTTCTCATAATGATGAAGTGATCATGTCATTTGAGCATAGGATGCTGGAAACCAACAAAAAAAAAAGAAAAAAAAAAAGGCAACAAAAACAACAAAGTATTTCTTGCTCACTCTAGCCATTCCATGCAAATAACCACACAACTCATGTGAATCTGTGAAATTCAAAAGGCCTAGATGTGCTGCTTTATAGATATTTGATCTCTAGATCAAAGTTCCATTAGGTAAATGGGATTTTTTTCAGTGAAGTGCCTACTAAAATGAATCAGGCCCTTCTAATCATGTTAAATTGTGTCATTAAACAAACCTGACACTGAGAACAGCTGTTTCAAATTAATTGTATAATTGTTCTTAAACACAATAAATACCTATATTTAAAACTTTTATTATTTACTTGACAGACTTGAATCAAAGGAGCCTTTCCTGTCCGTTGGGTAAGTAAAAATATTAATATTTTCCTGGATATTTATATATTCAACAACCATGCAATATAATTTATGAGATTATGTTGAGCATAAGCATCCTCTTTCAACATTAT
Organism: Rhabdornis inornatus; assembly: GCA_013397075.1. NCBI lineage: Eukaryota > Metazoa > Chordata > Aves > Passeriformes > Rhabdornithidae > Rhabdornis > Rhabdornis inornatus. The sequence continues at coordinate 369,439 of VWZS01009294.1, forward strand.
GGTTATTTACCATACTTAAACTTATAAAATGTAGGTTTTAGTCAATAAAGTCAGCAGTCATGGATATTTTACTTCTCAAAAAGAAACTAAGTATGTTTTGCCTTCACTGACTAAACAAAACTTACACTAAAATACATGTAGGAGTTAAATGCTCCATTAAAAAGTAGTTGGTTTATTAATTTATTTCCACTGATTTTATTCAGAAACCATTCTAAATATCATCTATATCACTTGTCTAAACCATGAAAAAATAATTGATAATGTCCTTTAAAAAAAAACTGTGATACTTCAATAACAGAAATAAATCAAATTTATGAAATAGAAAAAAAAATCACATTTTAGCCTAATTATAGATCACTGCCCTGATTTGCATATTTCAGCCAGAGTCTTCGTAGCGTCACAGTCACTTAAACAGTTATATGTTCTCTATGTTAAAATGATAACTCATGATGCTAAAAAAATTATTTTAAATGTGTCATGTTCTAAAAAATATCATTCTGTTATAAAATGTAGACTAATATATGTATTATCTGTAATTATCTGTATTCTACTTCTAAGTCTGAATTTCACTTCTCATGCACAGTTTTCCTTTCAGCTTGTTTCTTTAAAACTTTCCAAAGTGTCCTAGCATTCTCCTTCCCTGTTCTCCTTCAGAACTGTATCTTTTTAATGTGTCTTTTTTTGTGTACTCATTTTCTTTTGTTCACACCATACTTTGTGCTATCAAGAATATAAACTGCAGACAAAAGATCCCATACAAAATATTTTTTTAAGGGTTAGTTCTGCCATGTAATTATCAGTAACTTCCAAATTGTTGTGCTAACTGCAGAACTAGAAGTCAACTTCAAATTCTGAAGTGTGAAGTAAAGTTAACAAGTAAGAGAGGTTATAAATCATGATCAAAAAGAACTCAACAAATTAGCATAAGCAGGACTGAGGTGTGTCTTGGTTTTTGTAGCTGAAAGTAACTTTGGTTTATTTGAGTACATTTTGGATTAATTGCTTGCTGTTTCTACTTTCTACCAAATCAAAATTATTGGAAAATATTTGGAGGGGGTGGGAAGGATACACTGCTCTTGTTTTGCATGCTTTCACATGTCCAAATTTATTATCAAATTCAGTCCCTTCTGTTAATAACTTTCATTATTCCAATTTGTAACGTATCCTATTGAGTTGGATTTTTGGGGCCTCCACTCTCATAATGAAGTGATTATCTGAAAATATCAACTTTAAGATTAGAAAAGGAAGTTGGATGCCATTGTGGTTGAGGAGCAAAGTTGTAGGTACAAAAATCCAGGAAACGAATAAAAATACAATGTTAGAGGTTATATTATTTGTCACAAAATACTAAATCCTATTTCTTATCATGATCTTAAGAACTATGCTGGCAATTTTAGCTTATTTGCCTAGGAGGAAGTATTGTGTTTTGACTTTGGGTTTGTTTCCATATGAGTAGATTGGTAGCCACTATGTAAATTATGTCCACATAGTTATTATATATGACTTTTTCTCTAAAATTAATTCCTCTTGGAAATTCTAATCTATGCAAATAGACTTAGCTTTTTTCCAGGACCTTTCAGAAATTTGCCTGAAATGTACTGGAATTCTTTTATGCAAGTTCATGATGACGAAGATAGATAAAACCTCCCAAATTTATTCCCTGTGTGCTACTTTTGCCTTTCACTTCTGTATTTTCTCCACCCCCAAGGAGGGCATCAGAGGGTTAGACCACATGTTCTACGGAGGGGCCCAAGCTAACACTTTGGTACTACATGAAAGAGATGCTCCTCCCAGTCCCACAAAAACTGGGGAGTTCTTTTTTGCTGACAGTTTAATGAGTTCTTGTGCCAGGATCTGTATCTAAAGTTTTAGCCCAGACAGATGCAACCATCAGGCTTTTAAAATACAGTAATGTTTGCAGAAGAAATGCTGACTTAACCACAATTAAACAAACACATGGGTGACCTTAACGGCTCTTGCAGCCAGAGTTGGTCAAAAGACCAATCTGAATTACTTTTGGCTGCCTACAGATGGTTTGATCCTACACACCAGCCTCATCTATCCTCTGTAACAGAGATTTGTTTCCACATTTTCATTATGGTGCCTGCAGGACCTAATTAAGCTTTTTCATTTTGCTGTGCCTAAGCCTACAACTTCTTGGTACTTTTCCATTGCTAATTGTTTTGGCAGGGGAAGGGAACATGAAGTGTGGCAATTTAAGACCTCAAGACCGCCAAAGGTTTTTGGGGTCTGTGTGCATGTGCAGGGCTCCAATCGTCCCATAATAGATGCCACAAAAGAAAATTGGTTGGTAAAATGTTGCATTTTTCCCCACTCTCAGAAAGCAGACAGAGAGAAGCAGACCCCAGCTCTTGCTGCTGCAGCTTGAGTCTCAAATGCGGGGAGAGAACACCTTCTGTACTCCCCTGGTAAAGACAATTCCATTTATCATTCTTTCTATGCAAAGTGCATAGCAAACAAATAAAACCCACTCTCCTTTACTCCATGTGCAAAACAGGGTGTAATTTGGTGCTGAAGGCATAGTAACATCTTTAATGAAAGTCTCTAATGGTAGCATTCCTGAGCAAAAATTCATCACATATACAGTCTATTTAGATAAGAGTATCTGAATGAAGTGATTATCTAAATATGATATCTGAATTACGATTTTCGGCTAAAATACGAAGTTTTATTTTATATTTGTGTTGTCTCCCTTAGCTTCTCAGAGGTGAAAACAGCATTCTGCATTAACAAATATCTCAGCCTTTGACAAAGGATTTTGAGTGACAGCCTGTAAGGGCACAGGATACTTCTCTCCAGAAATGTTATTTCTACCCTTTTTGGGGTTTGTGTTCATAGTCAACATAAGCAAGACCAATAGGTGTCTGGACTTTCTTTCCTTTTCATGCTATGTAGCATTCATGTTCATGTAGGTCTAGTACAAAAAAGAAGTCATGCAAATGCTCAGAGTGCCTGGAAGGCTATCAGAGTCAAGAGTTTTGGTAAAAATCCACCACTGAAAATGCATCAAATTAACTTAATGCAGAAAAGTTTGAAAGGTTCAGACTTTAAAAGACAAGCAAGCCAAGAGTCTTGATAAAAAAGATATGGATACTACAAAATGGACTCTGCAAAAAGAACAACTAGATGCCAGCTCATAGTCAGTTCATCCTGCTTTGTAATACAAAGGATGTATTATATTTTAAAAGTGATATATATTTAAAATACAAACATCTTTTAATTATCCATACCAGCTCTCCATAGCTGGAAATTTCCTAGTAGTAATGATGCATAATTATCACCTCAACAAAAAAGTTATCATTCTCTCTAGATAATTAGATTGGTTATTCAACTATTAACCAGTAGCTATTTCTTGGCAGCTGATTTATCATAGCTATCTGCCTGTAAGAGTTTAGCACTTTATCAAGTTCAGCTAATACTGCATGCAGATTTGTAACTGGTCATTGGTCCGGGCCAATGCAATATCTTTTAAGGCCTGTGATAGTGTTATATGGTGAATAGAGGCCATTTTGTGACTGTGTTGCACAGTAAGTTCTTTGAATTATTGTTTTTGATTTCTAACTATAGTTGTATGTAACTTCCATAATAACATGTGGTCAATATAACTTCAACACATATAAAGGCAGACAATTCCATCATAGCAACTAATAATTTTGTCAAACATGTAGAAACATTTGTCTTCTCTGTTAGAGATAATTTAGTAATATGTCCCATAATGTTGAATTCAGAAGAGAGAGATACAACTGATTTTTTCTGAGTCTTGTGAAAAGAGATTCATTTACTGCCAGCTGCAGCGAATGGGATTATTTCTGGATAAGCAGGCAATGGTGCTTCAGTGAGATGGTCTTTGATAATGCATGTGTCATATGCATCTGGTTATCAGCTGAGATTCAATCTATTCTCTGATTTTTTTTTTTCAACCTTTTTCTCCTTTTTTTTTTAATTGCTTTTATTGCTATAAGCAGTATAATTTTATGCACAGAGGGAAACATAAGTGAAAATTCATGCATTGTATATATTTATTTAATGATGAATTGTTGTCTGCCGTGGAAGAAAGAAGAGAGATACAAGTGAAATTAGCACTACCTAATGCATTTTTTTACATTCTTAGTGAAAACACTAGAAGTCTGTATGAACTACTCTTTCTTCAACATGGTCCTCTTTCTATAAAGTATTTGACAGTAGAAAATACTGAAAAACCATGCTTTTTCCAAATAATATCTTAATCACAGTAACTTTTAAACATAGGTACTTACTTCTACAAGAGACAGTAATTTTGTTGGGCTCAGATTCTTGGAAGAACTTGGAAATGCTTCTAAAATACAAAAAGTAAATTTCATTCATTTTCTTCCAGAAGAATAGTTCTAAGATACATTGAATAACTCGAATTTGTCACTCACACTTCTTCCTCTTGCATAGTAGTACTTTCTTTCCTGCAAGGCCATTTTGCAGACCTATAGGAAATTCTGCTTTCATACATTGATTTGAGGGATCCCATTCTTCAGAAGTGAGATAGTTTAAATAAAAGCCTAGTCCTTGCAGTGTCTTTTAGGATAATGCTCAGTCCACTTCCAAAATATGCAAGTTTTTTTCAATTCACAGTCAGTTTTGGGGATTTGGTTTGCTGTTGATTTTTTAATAGACAATAGGTTGTAAGGCACAAAATAGAATGTAGCCATGGAGCATCCTCTGTAACAAATTCCATCACTCTTGTTCCTCATCCTGGTTATCAGGTAGCACCAGTGGAAGGAGCAAACTGTTCCTACTGTTCCTACCCAACTTTTGAAGAGAGAAAGCTAAGAAAATTATTTTCCTTCAGCAGAGGAAAAATACAAAAAGAGGAGATACTATACTCATTTTTCACTGTTATTATGACACCAATAAAACTACCAACCAGAACATAATCTTGTAGCTCTCATTCTTATTCAGGCCAGGTGTTCAGGAGCTGTTTTCGTGGAAATCACAGGAGGACTGAATGCACTTGACAGTTATTTAAACTCATTGTTTAGACCCAGACAGTAATTTCTTGTGCTTAAAACCACTTGGGCTTTCTGACTTAGGCAGGCAGTAGCAGATCTTCTGCTTTTGCAGAGAATAGCCTTTAAAACAATCAACTCTTTGATTATGTGTGAGGTTTAGCCTGGAGGCAAGAGGCACATGTCAGAGTTCTGCAAAGGCTCTTTACTGGGTGAGACTTTCAGGGTAGTGCAGAGAGACAGGAGGGATTTGGGATTTGACAGCACATATGGATACCTGTGGAAGACGCTGAGAATCTACACCATTTAATTTTAGGTAGTAGTGCTAACATACTTCTCTTCCAATTTTCCAAAACCCACAAGGCTTAAGCTTTTCTATAACTGCCTACTTACCATTATTTTAAGACTCTGAAATGAATACAGCTATTTTATAATTTTTTTTTTTCAATGGTTTTGTGACATTACACAATGTTTAAAGATCCTAGATTATGTACTTTTTCTGCTGATCTGCAATCTAAATCTAATTATTTTATGGTTTCCCTACATGCCTGATTTTTTCATTCTATATCACTTCTACTTTCACACACAGAGGAATATATATTACATTAAAAAAAAAGACCAATGAATTTAGACGAATGAAAAAAATGTTCTTTTCTTAATTCATAATTCCTAAATTAACTTTCATTTGCAACAAATTCAAGAGATATTCATCTTAAATTCTTTTTTCCCTCTCTGACCTTAATAATATCAGTAGCAATGTTCTTCATAATTGGGAAAGGCAAGAGCATGAGATCACTCTTTTTCTTTTCTGGTTATTGTATTTCCCTCTCTTTTTTTTTACTATTTCTGTCTTCCAAGACTTCCCTTTCCCTAGCAATTCTAAAAAAACAATACATATCCATATAATTTATGTTGGTTTAATGATGAACAATTCCACAGCACTGAGTATTCGTACTCTCACCTATGTACCAGATAGCCAAGAAGTTTTCTAGAGGAGGGAAAATTATGCACAAGAGAATGTTTCTGAAGGAAGCTCAGGAGGCTGAAATAGTCAGGGAGTGCAGGACTAAAATCTGGGAGCATCATAGAGAGGAAAGTCAAGGGGAAAGGACAACTCAAAGAAACAAAAAGGGAGATATTGTCTAACAAATGGAAGATGGAGGGATGAGGAAGGGCGATATATGCTAGGCATGTACTATCACTGTCAAACAAAACTATTTACATCTAATTTGATTTTTTGTTTTTTTTTTGTTGTTTTTTTTTTCCCAAATGGCAGTGACTGACTCATGACTTATAGAAAACAGTGTTTGAAAAGGTCTGTGTTAACAGCATTCCTGTTTCTGAGGTATCAACATTGCATCTTGCCACAGCAATCTATATGGGTTTCTGTGAGTATTCAGTATGAATAAGCTTACTGAGGCAGTCATGTGCAGAAATATCATGAGACTTATGTCCCCACCCAATACTCATCTGAAAATTGGATGTTTTTCATCCTTCTTATGGCTGTTGCATATGAAAGACTTTATTTATTCTCACAAGTTTACAGATTATTACAAAGAGGTTTTATTTCAATTTCTTCCCCTTAATAGATATACTGGAAGATATTCTGAAGTTTTATATTTTGAGTTTCAAGTTCCTTGTCATGCTGAACAAATCAGTCAGCCTGTGTCTACGCCTTGCTCTTCTGCCTGTGTTTCTCTTACTACTTTTGTACAACAATAACAATTGAAATTCTTCTTAATGTTAAGTTCTTAGCACGCTAGGCCTTAAACAAATATTCGGAGATGATGTGATGGCTGATCCCTCTGTTTCCATGCTTGAAATCAGTTTGATCTTTTTCACCAGAAACTGAAATTTCATCCTGCTAACCTAACATCTTACTTGCACTTGAGCTAAAAGAGGAAGATTTTCTTAAAAGAGTAAACGCCAGAAAGACAGCCAGTGCTGCTATGTGAACTTGTACTTGACAGTCCACTTCCCACCCTTCTGTTGTAATATAACTGGCAGCTCCTTGATAAAAAGATTTCTTCTTTGGAGTTCAACCAGCTGTGATCATAGCAATCAGTCAGTGGACTTGCTTCAAAAGTTATTGCTCCACACCAGCCTGTGTATTCACTGGCTTTCTAAACAGAAGAGTCAGGAGCAAGAAAGGAGGTAGTGCAGAAACAGGCTTATCAGAGAGAAACATTGCTTATGCAGAGCAAACTGGAATTTACCAATGTCTCTCTCATATCTGTTAAATATTTTTAAAAATGTAAAGCTTCAGGCTAGGAGTTATGGTCTTTAGTGTTGGTCTTTAAATAGCCTTTTGTGTGACACCAAGGAACAACTACTCACATCTTGCTTTACCGGATCATTCAGCTGTGGTATAACCATAATTTGAAATAAAATCACAGTATGTCCTGATATTAGGCAAGCTTTCAACTAATAAAATGAATTAAATCATAGATTACATTCTACAAATTTATCTTGGTCTGAGATTTGACCTTGTTTACAAACCACTTTCCAACTACTTTGGTATAATGATTTATACATCATAATTTGAAAAGAAGCACAATTGCTCAGGAGTATTTATGATCATATTCAATAGTCTCTGTTTGACCTAAACTGTGTTTAGGTGTTGATTTCAATGGTCTTAATTTTGGCTGTTTTGGTTTCATTTTCTTTGGGATTAATTTTTGCTTCTTTTTAATTATGAACTGCAGCTCAAAAGCATTATCCATTGAGTTCAGGGATTTTTTAATCTCAGATTCAGGCCAGATTCTTATAATTCTCACCATTATTCAAGCCAAAGTTCAACTTTTTCTACATCAGCCATACATGCTCTACGTGTATGCACAGGTTTAACAGGTTATGACAACTTCAGTGATGATGTAGCTCAAAAAAAAAAAAACCCCAAACAAAAAAAAAACCCTGAATTAGGTCATATTCTGCCTTATCAATAGTAGGATAAGAGTTTTACTTCTAAGACTTTAATTACTGTCCTTCAAATTCTTTCACTTCTAATGTCTTCAGCTTTGCTTCTGAAATAATTTATGGATCAGTTTTGCTCAATAAAATGAAATCCTTCACAACATATTAGAGCATAATTAAAAGTTGGAGAATAAGCCTTAAATGTGAAGTAGAAATAACAGAGTGAATCTGTCATGCATGACCAACAAACATAGAGAGTTGTTTTTTCTTTTCACTCTCCTCTAATCCTGTATACCAAAAAAAAAAAAAAATCCAAAGAAGAAACAGACATTCTGAGCTCTGCACACTTGATACTGTAGCCTTTATTCTCAAGAATAAGGATGGAAGGTTGAAACAGCTGCTGTCCTGTAGCCAGCTACTTTTATCAGAGTTTTTGATAACCACACAGATAGATGCCAGAAAGTAGTTTTAAGTACCAACAATTATAAATTTTCATGACAGAAAGATTTGGGTTAGAAGGGACCCTAAAGATCATCTATTTACAACTAGTGCCACCCACTAGACCAGGCTGCTCAAAGCTCAATCCAATCTGGCCTTGAACACTTGCAGAGATGAGGCATCCACAACTTCTCAGGGCAACCAATTCCAATGTCTCACCATCCTCACAGCAAATTTCTTCCTGATATCTAATTTGAATCTCCCGTCTTTCAGTTTAAAGCCATTCCCTCTTGTCCTATCATGTAGGGACATGCCTTTGCCAAAAGTCCCTCTCAGCCTTCTACCTTTACGTACTGGAAGGCTGCTACAGGGTTTCCCCAGAGTATTTTCTTCTTCAGGTGCAGCAGCCCCCAACTCTCATCCTGTCTTCATAAGAAGGGTGTTCCAGCCCTGTGATCATCTTCATGGCCCTCCTCTGGGCTTGCTCCAACAGGTCCACATCCTTCTTGTGTGGAAGTGCTCCATATAGGGTCTCATGAGAACAAAATAGAGGGGGAGAATCACCTCGCTCACCTGCTGGTCATGTTCCATGATGAAGCCCAGAATACAATTGGCTTTGTGGGCTCTGAGTACCCACTGCTGACTCATACAGAGTTTCTTCTCAACCAACACTCTCGATGCTTTTTGCCAGACACTTATTTACCAGAAAGTACCCACTAGTTACAGCCTTGTTTATTTTCTTGCCATCTAAATTGAGGGACAGAAAGTACAGAGAGTTTTCCAGGCAAACTATGAACAACAAATAGTCAAAATGAAAAACTACCAACTTTCAGACTGCGTTTTTCACGTGAACTGTTTGTTCCGAACTATTTGAAAGTAGCTAACAACTTCACAGAAATTAGGATCAATATACAAAGGAGGAAAACCAAAGCATTTCTCAAATAATCTAATTCATACTGCAGATCTATCCTTTCTTGGTGTACAAATGGGTTTGGGATGGAAATGGAAGCTACGTCTTCTGAGACAGTGAAGTTATTGAAACAAAACTGGAGCTCGTTATTGTAGTTTATATAGCAGTATTGTGCCAAAGTGTTCCCATTTCTTTAGCAGAGACGGAGCACCCTGAGGGGTATTAAATAAGGCTTTGTTTCCTTGCAAAATGAATCTTTTCACTTATATACACACACACACACATATTAATCATGGTTATACTTTAAATCTGGAATCAAGTATGATTTGGTTTCAAGCCAACCTTGTCTAGGTGTTAGTAGTTAGGTGTATTTCACACTCTGGATGACTCTTCATAGGCTATAAAACTAAAACTGTCTTGCTGTGTAGAGCATTCACAGAAAAGTAAAGTTCCAGCCATGTAATTGTATTAGGATGAGTAATGGTAATGTGGTTTTGCTGGGAGAAGGCAAAAATCATGCAAGGAGAGTTCAGCAAGAAGGTAACAGAGTGGGAAGGAGGAGTCAGAGACCTTAACAGTGTTCATTCCTTCACAGAATCTTGCAGTTTGGGAAGAGATGCTGGAAGCAATTCTCAGAACTAAATTGTTTTGGTAGCTTAATTCAATAGAATATATTAAAAAAAATTTAGTCTAACATGTGCCTGTATTTATAAATTCTAATGTGCATTTCCCATAGTGGTAAACAACTTGAAATTATTTTTTTTTAAATGTTTACTAGACATGGTGCATAAAAGTACAAGCAGAGCCCTCATCTGTCAGGGACTGTGACCAGATAATCCAGGGAAAAATGTTACAGAAAATGGCAATAATGGAAGCATAAAGTTCCACGAGCCCTGTTTTGTGCAAATCATAGAATCACAGAATGGTTTGGCTTGGAAGGGACCTTAAAGATTGTCTAGTTCCAATCTCCCCTGCCATAGATAGGGGCAACTTCCACTACACCAGGTTGCTCAAGTGTTAGTATTATGTTCTTAACAGACAATAACAATCAGCCAATTAAATTTGCCCATCTGCTGCAAGTAAGTTGTCAAAATTTCTAACTGTGCAACTGTTCCTTGGAGCTTAAAACAGCAATATGAGGAAGTCTCCAGCAGAAGTACTGTAACATCCAGCAACTGCAAGGGAGGAGATCACAAAAAACACATACTGAATTCCCCAAATTTAGTGTGAGTTGGTGCCTTTTTTTTTTTTTTTCTCTTAAGATGTAGCAGGCAGAGTGGAACATTGGTTTGCAATCAATCCTGCTACCAAAATATTTGACAGAGTCTGCAACATGTGATTTTTTAAAATGTGACTATTGTACTTTGAAGGAGCTTAGACATGGGAAAATCAGGTAAAACCTGAAACCAAAAATGTAACCTGATTAAACTCTACATTAGATATGCTCCTCAAAAAAATCTTCAGTGAAGGAGAGAGAAAATAATTAGTACCCCATAATGTTAGATGTCCTGACGGTGAATCACAGAGTGGAGCAAACCCTTAGAATATGGAGGGAACCATAAAGAAACATGCCAGTCAGAGTAAAGCGAGAGAGTTTCCAAACTGCAGTTTTCCATGCTATGGAAGGTAGGTGCACAAGTGGATGAGGAAACCTGAGAAAGATCCCCTCCTAGTAAAGAAAGGCATTACTCAGCTCTTGAGTTTGCTGAGACATTACAAAAATAGGTAAAAGAAACCAGTATGAGGGTTCCTTAAGCAGAAAAAGGTCTCTTAGTCAGTGTCAAATGATGATTCTTGTAAATTAGAAAATATGTATAGAAAATTTTCAGCTCAATGATTCATACTTGCCTCATACCTGCATGACAAGAAATCAGCAGCTCTTCCATATGTCCAGCACTGTATAGGGAAACTTCAATACTAGTGTCATGACAAGCCACCAGACCATTTTGCCACATACTACACTCAGGTGAGTCATCTGGGACAAAAATCTTTTCACTTATGAGAATAAATATAGTAAAAAAATCCAGACATATGTTTAAGACAAAAAAATATGATCTCTTGATTTCAACAGCTTTATTCTGGATTTACGTTGAGGAAATTTGGAGAATATCCTTCTGTACATCAAAAGGTCTTTTCACCAATATTCTAGGAATTTCTTTGGTTTGTGACTTTTTGTTCCCTTACGCAAAATAAATCCTGTTTTCTTCACAGTGTATACAGAAAGTGAATGAACACAAAGTCTTCCAAAGCAGAAGTATTGGGAATATTTATTTGCCAGAAATCAAGGAAAATATAGTCAACCTAGTACTGGTCTAGAGGATACACAGCTGGTTGTGTGATGCACAACTGTTCTTTCCACTCATCTCTGAACAGACTGGAATTGAATCCATTTCTGTGCTTGGTTATAGAAGAATCTCCTTATCAGATGCACTTTATCTGGAAATTATTACACCAGTAGATCAGGAGTAAAAGATTGTTTTTCCAAGACAATGCTTGGCAAGTGCAGTTTCAGTACAAATGAAGATATCAGATTCTGTGAATCTGCGAAAAAAATCTGTATGCCTTGACTTCACAACCTGTACTTGGGACACTGAAAGTTCTGTCTCTTTCACATCTCCATTTTGCTGCTTTAAACCTTGATTTTCTCAATCCAAAGTAATTACATTACTTAGTAATTTAATCAGTAAACTTGATGTAAATGAGAACAAAAATTTAACTTAAGCCTTTTGACAGTTTGAAAAATGGAAAGGAAAAAATGTGATGCAATTTTCTAGATTTTTTTTCTTTTACATGAACTCTGACATTGTCACATTTCACTTGATTAATTTTTTGTGAACCGTGCTTTTGTGTTTCATTCAGTGCTTCTAAGACAGCTTATCTGAAAAGTACATAAAGTTTCAGAGTTCTGTTTTTGTAATCTTAAATAGTTAGTCTTCCAACTCCAGTGCTACCACTATGATTTTAATTTAATCTGCTGTTCAGTGAAATGCTGTGGAAATACTAAGCCCATCACTTAATTCTACACCTGTCAACAAGAGTCTGCTGTAGTTGTCGAACCAAGTCAAATTACACTCCTTCAATGTATACAGTATTATAAACAAATTGGATAATCAATCACATGTGTGTGGTTTGACAGTAGTACCTTGAACTCACTGAATTTAAAACAGATTCTTAAGAGGCAGGACCCGTTTATCTCGTACTAGGGAAGAAAAAATACCATATGGACAATATGAACTCCCCAGTCAGACTATACAATTAAAAGACTCCTTGGGAAATGGTTGGGCCACCAGAAATATATTTTTTTTGCCTTCCTATGAAATGTTCTCATGGGAAATATAAATAATTGGACATTACTTTAGATGACAGAAAAATAGTTTTGCAACGGGAGGAGAAAGGTCAGGGAGATATGAAGTAGATTTACACAGGCATCTTTACATTAAAAAGTTACTGTTTTGTTTCTAAAGAGCATCAGGACAACATTGTTTAGCATAGGCTGTGCCTGCAGCCACACTAAGTAGTTTTAATTAGGAGGAATTCTATTACTTAGCTGTACAGAAAATTGTTGGGGCTTAGTTTTGCCTGCATCATTATTGTCTGCCTTGCTTCCATAAACAGCTCTGAAAACAGCTGATCCTCAGAGTCTGAACATTGATCTCAATGTCTTTGTTCTTGTCTACCTCACAAGCTTTGCCTAATCCTCTACAGGAAATTGTCTTAGTGTTTTAATTACCTGATTGTGTATACGTGACTTTGAATATCTACCCAAGTTTTGCCTAAAATTCAGGTTGCACAGTAAGTTCAACAGCTTTCCCAAAATACATTTCACTGGAATAAGAGTTCTTGGAAGAGAGGATGAGAGTAGAGAAGGAACATATCTAGAGACAGAAAAAATACAGCCTAATCATATTGCAAATATATTCTACCTAGTGCCTGCAGAAAGATACTTTAATGGAAAATGGACTACTGTATATCAGCTTTTTTTATGTATACATGTCCTCCTTGGACAAAATGCACCTCTTCAGATTAGAATTGCAATAAATTTTTCAGTTTCACAGAAAAAAAATATCCATTTACAGTATTACATTCCATGCTGCACTTTTTGAAACTTAGCTCCTTATGTTTTTCCCACTCAGGAAAAATATGTCTTGCTCTTATTAATTGCATAAATGTACAGCATTAGGAAAAAAAAACAAAAAAAAATTATTAACTAATGGTTACAAAATTACTATGAAATTTAATCCTTAATTGAAATATACAAATACTGCGTTATGTTCAATTGTTTGGGATTTTGGGACAAGTGATTGGGGATTTTGGTGTTAAACTGTTCTTTTTAACTATACTTATTTGCCCTCATTACTTCATTATGGAAATGAATATAAAATACTTCTCTGCAATTATTTTTCGTCTTCCAGCCCCCTCTTTTTTCCTGTAAATGTCTAATATATTGGTTGAAGGAATCACTGAAAAAATTTGCCTTTTGACAGTAAGTCTGTCAGCAAAAAAGCAGACTCTGGGGAATATTCTCTGCAGAATATACAGCCTGAACTGCAAAACAGCAGTGTCCCTCCACTTCCATCAGCATTCTCATCCTTAACTAAAATTTAATTTTCTTTGAAGTAAAGGTGAGATTCAGCCCACCAATTTGATTCATGTCTGAGAGGGTAGGTAACCATGCGCTGAAATCTCCACCGTTTTTTTCAGCAGCTTATGAAAATTACTTCTCTCTGATGGATTTCCTAGCAGGGAAAGTTTCCATCTCTTGATGCTTCTTCTCTAAATTATCTAGTTACCCTCACCAACTTCCTTTTACCATCATACCAGTTTAGACTGATTCTCTTTTGTTCTCAACAGGAGCAATTTCTAATACTCTTTTCCCATGACATGAGATATTATTTCACAAATGACTGGAATACTAGTTTCAAATATTAGGTTGATATGCGCTTCCCAAAAAGAGTTTGATTGAAGAAATATTGCTTTTATATTTAATATTTTTATTCAGGTCTTCACAACAGAGAAGCAACTGACAGTATAAATGGTGATAGCACTGGTTTGTCAACACTTATGATTTAACTATATCTTTGTACCTGTGGAAAGAAAAAGCGATATTAGCCAAGGCAGATTTAAATGGAAGACAAAAGTCTTGTTGACAGGAAAATAACAAAAGGTATTTCTGCTCTGTTCTTCATTAACTCTTCTAAAGTTAGAATAATCCCACAGAAGTCAGTCATACCACTAATGTTTGGAGCCAAGTAAAAACAGGGTGTGATCATTAGTTTATAAACACCTTTGGAGGACATAGCATAGGGAATGGAAAAAAAGATTGCACTTTTGTAGTAACATGTTTTCAACATCAGGTATATAGAGACATAATAACATCCACAAGTTTATTTCAAAGATGCAGAAGCATAACACTATTTGCCTGCTTGGCACATGTACAACTGCTGACGTACACAGAAACTTTGAATATGTACAGCACCATAGCTCTGAAATTATGGTCATGGGGGAATAATTTATTCTTTAGGCATACACAGTTTTAAAGATATGCATAGTGTTAAGTGAAACCAAAAAAAGACAAGCTTGTACAAGACTGTCTTGGTGATACTAAGTTAGGAAAAGGAACCATGACTTTTGCTTAGTAGAAGCACTTTTTATTGATTAATTTTCTTTGCCTCGTTGTGAGACACATATAAAGCAGTGTCTTTTACTGTCTACTGCCTTAATACCAGCATCATGCACACAGTTCTACTGTTAATATTTTAGAGATGGCATATGTTTGTGGGTAAGTAATCTGTCTGTTTACAGTGCCATCAGGAAACTGCTGACTCCCACCAGTTCACAGGCTTGTTTAAACCTTTCTCTGTTTTTGACCTGCTGAGTATTCGGTATTCAACACTGTTTGAGTGATTACCTGCGGCCTCCATTACACAGGCTGTTGGGTTGCTAAGGAATAACTCTCAAGAGGTTAAGAGCCTTGCAGTCACCTTGATCTCAGTGCCAGTGATTATCTGTGCTAATTTTCTGCTTGGTGTTATACTGCAGCACTGACCAAATCTTATGTCTGTCCCTTGACATGCAGAAGTAGGAGCAATTATGGGTGTAGATGGAGAGATGTACTGGTGGCTTTCACACTATAATCTCTTCAACCTATTATTACAGATGAAAGATCATCATTCAACTTAAAATTTTCATACCCACTGGGGGGCGAGCAGTCCTTATTCTGTGCTGTAAGCCAGAGCTGAGTTACCACAGAAAAATATAGTCATCCTTCAGCCTTGTTCTAACTGGTGCCAGTGAATTATTCTTCACCAGCTTCAACCTTGAGAAGCTAATTTGTCCAGTCTTTATGCAAATTAAATAAATGTCAGCTCCAGGCAAGAGGTTTCATGTGACAGGGCTTTTAAATTTAATATTTTTTTCTTCAAATTGTCTGTTATCTTCTACTTAAAAAAACACACATTGAATATTAAGTATGGGCTTACTGAAGCTATTAATCATTCAACTAAATAAAATCACTAGGAGGCTTGAATAGCTGTAAATAAAATAATAGCTTTGATACCTGCTACTTCTTAGTTTCATGCAGATTGGAGTGAAAGACAAAATAAGAGCTGTCATATACTTCAGAAAAAAATTTCTAGTTTTGCATTAAGATACAGAAACCTGATCACTATTATTTAAAAAACCAGTCTACTATTATTTAATGATATTTTGCATCCTCTGCCACACACAGCTTACCTGCTGCTGGGTTCTAGTCTCTCAGGGCTGTTTAATTTAGTAAGTGTTTAATGAAATGCATCTTAGGATTTCCTTTCTCAAATAAATTACAAAAAGGGCCATGGTCATCTGCAGCTCTCATGACCTTCAACTGCAATATTGTGTAGGTAGAAAGTACAACTTATTCTATTATTTGCAATTGGGCAAATTTCACTTGCATGTGAAAGAGGTGTGGCAGAGACGAAAATTGTGCCCTGACCTGCTTTGGTAGAATTCTTGACACATTCTTCAAATTATGAACTAAAATCCCCATTTTGCTCAATGTTCAGGAGCAGAAATTATCCACAAGTTCACTCCCTGCCAAGAAAAGCTTTTTCAATAAGTAGCTGATCTTTAAGATCTTTTCCAACCTATATTACAC
The DNA here is from genome assembly GCA_013397075.1 of Rhabdornis inornatus. Taxonomy (NCBI): domain Eukaryota; kingdom Metazoa; phylum Chordata; class Aves; order Passeriformes; family Rhabdornithidae; genus Rhabdornis; species Rhabdornis inornatus. The sequence continues at coordinate 385,829 of VWZS01009294.1, forward strand.
TATCATTCTAAAATGTCCCTTTATTTTCAGGGAAAGTTTTCTTCTGTGCTTTGTCCTTTCTACCTCTGTCTTTTCTACCTCTTTCCTTTCTCACTGAAAGCTTCTCCTTTTGTGATAATTTCTTCACGCTTCTCACCCTTACTATTCATAATTGTCCTTTTCAGGACAGTGAAAAATGTAGAATATGTGTTACTAGGAAGCGTAATAAACCCTTGTGACTTTTCCATGAAGAGCCTTTATTGGCTCAATGGTTTGTTGGTTTTGGGGGGATTTTGGGTGTATGAGATAGATAAGACTTCTTTGCTATTTCTTCATCACAAAAGCAGAAAGTTGCTAATGGAATGCAAAACCAGGAAGATCAGTCTGGGATTGGCTTTGTTATCGACAGCTCAAAAATAGTTTTCTCATGGACTTTTGCAATTTCGCATGTGTTTGTTTCCCTTGATGGTGCCTGTCTTTTCCCAGATTGGTATGTATATTCCTTCCTAAACCTGGGAGGAAATGCATCCCTGTAAAATTTATTTAGCACTTATTTTTTTAACTTTTTACTTTTTTTATTTTTGATGAAAATAATTTGGTGGGCTCAAGGATCAGCAAGAAGTCCAATCCTTTTCATGTTTCTCTATATCAAAGTAACTGTCTTAGCTTACCTTCTCACTCATTTCCCACTCTTTCATGTACTTAACTGTCTTCCTACTCCACTGATGATGCTATGTTCAACCAAAAAAGAAGAGGGTGTCAGTTTTGGAATGCTAACTTCATTTGATCACTCAGAGAATAACACTATAATGATCTTCTAATTACAGAGCTGTCTCACTGTGTTAAATCCTTGCTGTATGTGCTGTCAACAGTTTACACAGTTCTGTGTGCCCCAGACTTCACATTTCCAAATATACAATGATAGCTGACAACAGCGTTGACAAACATAATGTACATTGTACAAAAGAAGTGGATGTACTTTGAAGAAGGGATAGAAATTTGAGAGTAAGCCAATATTACCACAGAAGCTTTAATCAGTGTTATATTTTCCTATAAACCAGTTCATTCTTGTTTTTCTGTGTTTTTTCCACAGTGGTTATGTCTTTGATTATGATTACTACAGAGATGATTTCTACAATCGGTATGTTTTTGTACATGCTACATAATTTCTAATGTTTGTTGATAATGTAATCCCATCATTTGATTAAACAGGCCAGTTCTGATTTTATCTATTACTCATTGCATTATTTCTTTTATGTATTAGAAGACAATTTTTAATATCTCGCAGAGAAAATTTCCGCCACCAAATTTATGCTTACTAAACAGGTCTTTTGATTTTGTCTTTCTCTAAGAGCTTTTGGGGTGTTTGCTGTGAAGAACAGTTTAATGGTAGTTTAATAGAGTTCTTCAAGGCTTACTTTTGCTGAGATGTATAGTGGCTGCAAAATTCTTCAGTATGATGTTCCTGGCTTTGTCTTTTTATCCATGTGTATGAAAAAATACATTGTGTCCTCAAGAATGTTTAGAAGTCCAGAAGAACTTTGAGAGAAGCAAAAGCACAAGCTGAGCAGTGTGTTCCAATAGGACAAAAAGAATTTGGATGCCTGAGAAATTAGAGATTCTGCCTTGAGTAGTTACACACAGCCTAGCTCAGCACTGTGAAAATGTATTTATTCAGATTTAGCAGAATCCGCACAACACAGGAGTAGCATGAATGATCATAAATAACCAACTTGTTATCCAGCAGTGCTGTGTCTTTGCATTACAGCAGCTTGGCTTGGCACAGGACATGTGAGTCAGAGAGAAACAAAGCATTGCTCCACCAACCTCTTCTAATCTGATACTTCTTTCGTGTAAAGCAATGGACAGTAGTACGGGAACTGTTTACACCAGAAGTTAAGTTAGCATGTGCTATATACCTTTCTGGTTAGCAACACAGTAGGAAAAGTATAGAAACAGTATTTTCATGTTTGTTTTCTCCAGATGTATGTTCAATTTGTGGGTTCAAGGGGGTTCATGCCCCCTTTGGACAAAGCTAAAAGTAGTGAGATATAAACATATGAAGTAAAAGCTATCAAAGCAGTTTAATCCTGCTCATTCCAGCCTTTGCAGCAGGAGTAGCACATGCCCTGTAAAAAGTCAACTTCCATAGGCTTTTATTTATTTTTTCCAAGGTTACAGCTCTGAACTTCAGCTGTGGAATTGTATGTTTTTAAACAGAACATTGTTCCTCATCTATGCCACACGAATATTAAAGTTGTATGTTTAGTTTTTTCCTTAATTCTGTATGTTATGGGTAGGAGAAATTTTTAAATGTAAGGGTTACATTTTTGCCAAAAAAACCCCTAAACTTACTGAATTTTAAGGGTTGTTTCTGTGGATATTGGTGTCTCTCTTGATAATTGCGTTGGTATGTGTCCTGGTTTAGGGCAAATTTGGGAGGAAACCTCTGAATGGGGTCCGTCTAGGTAACAGATTCAAGCAGTCCCTCCCCAATTGGTTCAGGGAAAAATATTTTCTCGGAGAGAAGTGGAAAAAGAAGAAACTTTTTTTAACAGGCAAAACACTTCCCAGCACAAAAAATGAACAATACCAAACAGCAAAACCTCTTGCTGTTTTGAAGAGATGACAGATTTAGAAGAGTTCTTTCCATGGGGTGCAGCCCGGCTTGCTCAGTCTGTTCTCAGTCCCTCTGGTGCTGGGGAATGCCGCGGCCCAGGCCAGGCCTGGTGGGCCACAGGTGTGAGCTCCCGGTGCTCTTCCAGGTTTTCAGTCCAGAGCAGGTTCAAACAGTTCCAGGAAAAAGGAAAAAAAACACAGTCCAGGGAGCTGCTCTGCCTCAGCTAGCCAGAAAAACTAACCAAAAGCAAAAAGAATGCTTTCTCCCGCTCTCCACTGCAGACAACACAGTTTGTGAGCAGGAATGTGGGGGAGCCAGTGCAGTCTCTGATAACAAACTCTGTACTTCTTCTTTCCCCCCTTCACTCCTGGAACCAGTCCCAAAGCTGCAGAACTCAACATCTAACAGCAACAGAGCAGACGATTTGGGGTAACAGGCATCACACAGTCACCCCAAGACATTTCACCCCTTATGCCCATATCGTCAGTTTACTACCATGTCTAATACATATTCTAATTCTATAAGCACATACCTCATACGTATATATATATACACAAGATACAGCTATAGACAGACAATAATAGTGACATCCAATAGTAATATTTACATATGGTTCTCACCCAACAATTAGATCTCCCTGAGGTACACATCGTGTTGTCCCATCTTTCTGCATTATCCACCATGTGCAACCTGGTCCCTGAGCAAAGACAATCCCACGAATAGGTTTGTCTGTATTTGAGGCAGAATTGATCCAAACTCTCTTCCCTAACAAACCTCTGGCATGCACCACTGGGACTTTGTCTACTGTATGCAAGGACTCAGACTGGACAGGACCTGCTTGGTTGGTGGAGCCCTGGGTGTTAACTAATCAGGTGGCCATTGCTAAATGCTGCTCCCAATTCTTAAAAGATCCCCCACCCAATGCTTTCAAGGTGGTTTTTAACAGTCCATTGTACCTCTTTGTCAGTGAGACCAAAGTTTTCACCTTCGGGTCAGTTTGTAATTATTTCCAAAATCCGAGGGCAATTTGAGTTTCCAATACGGGTGTGCGGTGGGCAATCCACTTGCTCCATGTGGCATCAGTGGCGTGGTGGGTAGAAGGAACCTTTCCTTTAAAAATCCACCCCAGCACTGGTAGTCAGGGTGCCAGGAGGAGTTGTGTTTCCGTGCCAACCACCTCTGAGGCAGCTTGAACTCCTTCACAGGCGGCCAAGATCTCCTTCTCTGTTGGAGTATAGTTGGCCTCAGACCCTCTGTAACTTCAACTCCAAAATCCCAATGGCTGGCCTTGAGTCTCACCAGGCACCTTCTGTCAAAGGCTCCAGGACAAACCATGGCTCCCAGCGGCAGAGTACAACACATTCTGGTCCCATCCTGACTGGGTCAAGGGCTACTGCATGAGTGATC
>VWZS01009296.1:0-35174 GCA_013397075.1 Rhabdornis inornatus
TCCCTTCCCGGAACTTCCCTTCTTGCCTGAAGAAGCAAGAAAATAAGAATCAAATATCTTCTAGCCTTTAAGAAAATTGTTCAAAATAAGTCAAGATACATAAATAAATGTGTTTCATAATGATTTACAGATTTGGTTGACATTTATGAGATGCTTCAACTACCCAGTGAAGGATAATACGATCAAACTTACGGCTGTGTGGTTCACCCTGTCTTTTGGGTAAGAGTGGTTAAGATTAAACCATTTTTTACAGTCTTGACAGACAGAAAAATCATCTGCATGTTAGTTTCTGACACTATGATCATCTGTTTTATTCAGGATCTTTCCACAAAATGTTATATTTGTCAGTTAGTCTGTTCTTGGTTGCAAACTTGACTCATCAGGAATACCTTCATTGAAAAACTGACATCTTCTGGTGTCAGCATCTTTCAATAATTTTATATTATGAAGGATTTTATTCTGATGGAGCAAGCGCTCCATCACCTAAGTGGCCAAGGGAGCTGCTCATTCATACCTTGAACAGATTTCTGAATGAATGAGATTGGTGCCTGAAGTTTTTCTGTTTTTTCACAGCTACTACGGCTTGTCTGTCTGGTTTCCTGATGTCATTAAACATCTGCAGTCAGACGAGTATGCATCCCGAGTGAAACATTTCCGCAACGAGGAGGTCTCACATTTTGTCTTCAACTTCACACTGGAAAATCAAATTCACAGCAATGGAGAATACATCAATGACAGGTTTAGAGGTTTCCTAATATCTTGGCTTAGCTGGAATAAACAGATGCATGTTTTAAAGCTCATCCTAATAACCCAGTTTTTTCCATGAGGTAATGATAGATGGTTTTGTTACCTTTTAGTGAATATTTATTTCTGGTTTTAATTCCATATGACTCATGAGCATGGGAAGAAATGTACATGCCCTGGTGGTTCCTGTTCAAGGATCCACCATGCAAACCCAGCTTCCTTGTCATCCTGCAAAACAGACCGAAAAAAGATTACGTCAATTTTACTTCCTTTCACAGTGGGATTCAAAGGTTTTCAGATCCAACATATGCAGTGTATTGTAGGGGGCTGGGAAAAGATATACTTTCATCTCTGTTGCTGGTTCTTTTTTTTATTGATGAAAGAAACTTCTGTGAAAAGGCTGAACATTGGGAGGTTAGGATCTTATTACAAAAAAATGAAAGCTAAACATTACCGTAAACCAATAAAAAACATGAACAGCTCTGTAATGGGAAACAACACTCCGACAATGCATTTTGTGATTTTTTTAGCCAAAGGCAAATAAATTAAGGCTATATCTGGACTTCACTAATAACTAGATAACTTAGGGAAAATTAAACACAGATGGTTTAAATATCTGGTTTCTATTAAGAAATGTACAGAACAACCATGTGAACGGTCTGCTGGAAGTCATGATAATAAGTAATTACTATTTCCATAGGAAAATCTATAAGTAAGTGAATAAAATTGATTATTTTGTGATGATTTAGTATCAGTAGTGTTTGAGTTTTGACATAGTTAAAGGTTTATACATTGAAGAAATAAATACAGTTATTTAATTTTTAACTTAGCCACAGCTTCCAAATCCCACTCCTTTCCAGAATGCAGATATTCTAAAATCGAAGAACTGTCAGTAACTGTATCAATTTAAGCAAAATATTCTTGTAAAATACTAAGTCTAACATAAATTTATGCTAGATCAGTAATTTACTCTTTCAAATGCGCAAATTTAACATGCCTCTGACAGTTATATGGGGTTCACAAAACATTTTCCAAGAGGTATGAACCCATTAGATATCCTTCCTTCATAAATGTTTCAATACCCCACTCACCCTCAACCACAATGTTTCTTTCATGTTCTTTCTTAATGAGAAGATCCATCAATACTTGACTTTTTAATACATTGCTTTCCTGTTGGGTTTTAATTCAGATCATTGTGACAACAATTTTAGTGTAGTCACATACTTCCTGTCCAAAGGTAAAAAGTGCAACTGAAGAATGTAGAACATGTAGTCTGTCATTTCTGTTTCAACTGACTAATCTAATCACTGTATTTTCTTTGTTCTCCTCTGGAACTACTCTGCATTTTAGAATGGAAAGTGCTGTATGAAAAATGATAATGAGTAACTCCAGCCTGATTTTAATCAGTCTGTCACAAATGAGAAATCATATAGTAACTAAAACTAAGGGACTGAAAACACTATTTTTCTGACCAATACAAAAGGAGAATTCATTAGTTAGTAAGTCACATACTATGATAAATACTACTAGCTTTTTCTCTCCTTTCTCATAAAGATGTGGTTCCAACAAATTTATTCGTGAGAGAGTTCAATTCCTGCTCCTTTGTAGATAGTGTATTTTTTGTGTTCCTATTCGTATTCCTACTATTACACTTCTTACAGAAAAATAATTAGCCAGTGACACCAGGTTTGATTAGAATGCAGGTGGGTCTGTGTTTGGAAGAAAAAACTGCCCTTTTTTTCCCACACCTTCATGTGAAATGCAAGAAATCACGAAAATAATTATGGATTTCCACATCTTTGTTGTGGTTGCTGTTGTTAGCATAATCATGTTATTTGGTAGAATTTGACTAAAAAAAGTATGACTCAAAAAGCATTGCTTTTGTCTAGTGACATTGGGGTAAAAAGTTACTGTATATAATATAATTTGTCAGTGACTTTTCCCATTAATATTTTGATAAAATCTAGGCATTAAATGGGATTCAGTAGGGAGGAGGATGTCCAGAAATGAAAATAGCTACTAGCAAATTGTTTATGCCAGTTTTATTTACATAGTAATTACAATTGCAATTGCATCCATAGGAACAGGATCAATGAGGAGATACTTACAGTTAGATGTCTAGCAGCTTAATTGGCAATGTAACTTTTAATTCATGTAATAACCATTTTGTGAAAACAATTTTTAACACCAGTGTATTATGCATTTGAGCCTAACCCAGTAACCAGTGTGTTCCTCTGACAAATCAAGATTCTTTTAAAAATTCATTCTTTTCAGCTTGTTGGTATTAGCACGTGCTCATTTATTCCCAGGGACTGAATTTCTGAAGCATAATCTCTCTATTTCCATGTGTAATGTCAAATTACTAGCAATTGTGATTTCACAAGGCTGTCTCATGAATGTCATGACATTGGTTTTGATTGATGATTAAGGACAAGTAACAACAGAAATATTATCAAATAAGTTACATTACTAGTTTGGGCTAGTAACTATGTAGAGCTATTTGTCTTACAAATTCTTCTTCTGAACAATAGTATTCCAAAATGAGTTAATCATTAATCACATCTGCAAAATGCATCAAAGGAATCATTGTTACTGGGGATGAGACTTTTTAGATCTAAATAGCTGTATCTGTTGCTATTCCAAAACTGTGAAGGTAGACTGACAGCAATTCTTTGTATCTGGCAGGTTTATTATGATGAAGTTTAAATCAGTAACCTTTGAAGATTCACTCTTTAAGAACTGTGTTTTTGAAGACATTACTTCACTGAACACATACTTCAGGAATTGCACTTTCGTGAATACCACCTTCTACAACACAGGTTTGAGAAAGCCTCAAATGCCCATTGGTCAGCTGCATGTTTTCATCTTACATTTATTTTTTCTGGATTTCTAATACGACATGCAAGAAGTTCTCCTCTAAGGAATAATAATATGTAGAAAGCAACTGTCTTGTTACAAGAGAGAAGTGAAGGGATCTCACTGCACAATAGAGGCTGCAGGCCTAATATTGGCTCAGATAAAAAATGATTTATTTTACTCATATAAGAAATTATTTATTTTTTATCTTTGACTTCAACCATCTCTGAAGAGATTCAGTCTGGAGAGAAGAAAATACATTAGTTGTTTTACTGGTAGCTTTAACTACTGTATTTTTACTTAGTCCAAAAGGGACTGGTGAAATACTTTGTTCATTGTGCTTGCTGTGGCAGGAGTATCTGAGTTTAGGATTCAAATTACCTAGTCCATAATTGTTCCCAATCTCCTAAGTATTGGGACAAAAACATTAATCTGTATTTTCATATGCTTAAACTTGCTTTTTCTCCAGTTTAACAAAGCATAACTGAAAGTAGAACATGGCTAACTAAGCTTGTTGGAAAGATAAAACACTTCTTCCCACTTTCCTGTAGCTAATAAAAGTGGTAGACCTAGGTTTCAGAGCAAGCAATGACCTTTATGTGGAACAAAGATATTCTTGGTTCAGGTTTATAGGGCTGACAAGAGGAATGGGAAAAAAAAAAAGAAATACAGGGATAGTTCTCTGGAATGGTATTGGTAGAAAAATTAACTACATAGAGTAATTCATCCATGGACAAGCTGAAGGCCATGAGGCCTTCTCAGAAACAAAGATCAGTTTAAACTGAATTCCACAGGAATATTTCACTTAAAGGAAGTCAAACCAAACTGAGCACAATTGACAGTCTCATCAGGAAATAGAAGGCCTGGTACTGAGAAAGACCGAGTCATAGAAACTTGTGGATATCTAGTGCATTTTATGTAAGACCAGCTGGTGCTGAAAGGCCTTAACCAAAACCAGTCCAATCAAGGTAAAATACAGTAATATAATTTCCTAATTCCAGGCTTTAGTTGGTCCTTTTCAAGAGCTTTGCAAATTTTTCTAGTAAGATAAAAAACTATCAAAATTAACAGCAGTAACTAGTCCCCTTTTTCCAAAGCTATGAAAGCTCCAAGGTGTCATTAAAGTTACTTGGACTGGAAATGTTTTTAATCAAAAGTTGCACATGGAGTTGGCTATTATCTGAAATTATTCTTTTTCTTCTTTCCACAGATCTCGAGCAGTATAAATTTGTTGACAGCGAATTGATAAATTGCACATTTTTTCACGTCAGGACAGGATGCCAGATTTCTTTTGATGATGACTACAGCGCCTACTGGATCTACTTTGTTAATTTCCTGGGAACTTTGGCAGTGTTACCAGGAAATATTGTGTCGGCTCTCCTGATGGATAGAATAGGACGGTTAACAATGCTAGGTAGGGGCTTCACTTTGATACAGGGAACGTCAAAAGTAACATGTCCTCTTTCCAAGGAATTTGGCTCAGAGAAATGAAAAACATTCTTTCTGCAGATATGTCATTTATGCAGCCTCATAAATACTGTTTTTAAAAGCTCCCAGTTTGGAAACTCTAGGGAAAAAAGGGATCTGTAGCCACATCTACTTGCACTTCCACACAGATATTACAAGACCATAACCTTGGCATTTAGGTTGAGATTTTGTAGACTGATGACAGTTGGTTCATCTCTGCTCCAGCTGAAAAAAAGCAAGGTGTGCACAGGTGACCCTCAGCTAATAGAGCAGTTCCTGGAAAGTGTCAGCTGTTATCTGTTTTGCATAGGAACACAGATGGAAGGTATCTCCTGTGGATTGCCTACAATGAGAAATCTGTTTTCAATTCACTTAAATAACTCTGTGGTAGTTCATTATCTTAATTTTCTAGGACAATATATCTATATAAATACAATAAAATGAATACAGTGTTTTTATTATAATATATCAATAGGTTTCATGTAAGTACAAAAGATGATGAACAAAGAATAACGGGGGTAGTTTTCCTCAGGGATCTTGCTCTGGGAATTCAAAGAGCCCTCCAGCTTAATAGTTTGTAATATATCCAGATATGTGAGGAGTCATATTCTTTTTCTGTGATCTTCTTTCTTCAACATTTGTCTTTCTGTCTGGCCTTACCAGTAGAGGAGGTCACTTTGGTTCTTAACTCAAATATTTAGGTTACTTACTTAGCTACACTGTGTGCATAGAAATATTAGATGAAACAAAGGTTATTCTTTAAATACAAGTCCACTACATATTTGTTTCACCTGCCTTGTACCTAGGTGGTTCCATGGTTCTTTCTGGCATCAGCTGTTTTTTCCTGTGGTTTGGGACCAGCGAATCCATGATGATAGGTATGCTGTGCCTCTACAATGGCCTCACCATCTCAGCATGGAACTCCCTAGATGTCATTACTGTGGAGCTGTATCCTACAGATAGAAGGTATGTGCAGATACACCTCTCCTAACCTTACTGATACTATGTACCAAGAGAAATGGCAAATAGAAATTATTTTTATGAGCCTTACAGACACTTAGAGAGGACCAAAAGAATAATTTGTCTTATGAAAAGCAAAGGGAAACAATGAAGGGTTTTGAGTAATTTAGCATTTATTTTGCATCAAATATCACCTAATCAGGAAAATACCTTAAAATGTAGTTTCATTTGAAAACAGAAGGTCTAACATCTACTCTCATTTAAAACACAGCTAATGAGTAGTATTTCTGATAACAATAATGGAGTATCTTTGAGTTTCCTGTAGTTTAACTGTATATGAAGGCAGTAGTTGGTCCAAACCAGCAGTACAGCTTCATTTGTCTGTTAACTGTGAAATGGTGGGAATCGTGATAAAAATCACCATCTGAACCACCCTGAGCTGCTAATCAGTCTGCCATTAATTTGTGCGCAAGGCCACTAGGAGTGTACATTAAGTGGGTAAAAATTATCTTGGACACTGCTCTGGACTCTTCAGGGCTCTTGCAGGAAATCTCAGGACAATTCTCAAATACTGCATTGCCACTAGATGACATGGGTTGGGTTTTTTTCAGATACAGGGCACTTTTTAATCCTGACTTTATGTCACTTAATGGACTGAAGGAAGAACTGTTGAGTCATATTCTGTGGTATGGGGAGTGCAAAAATGTAAAAGCTGCACTACCTTGAATAGCCTTGAATACTTCTCCCCCCATCAAATCCCTAAAAAAATGTGCGTAAAATTGCCCAGATTCCTAACAAAGGGCATTGTGTCCTTTCTCCTGTTGCAGTGCTAATTACTATGTCATTCACTGGATGTTTGAAACGCAGTAAAATATATTTCCAGTTTATAAATGCATGATGCCTTGCTGGCAAGTGTAACTTTGGAAAGGAGTTCCACTGCCTTTAGTGTTGTAGAGATATAGAAAAGTGTAGACTGGCTTCTCTGTTTTCATTCCATTGTAATTTTGAAATTATGTTTTTCTTCAAACAAGAAATTGATGTCCACATCTGTAATTATATCGAATCATGATACCAAGCTATTTATGAATCCCAATTGCTCTTCTGGCAAGAATTCTTCCACTATCCAAATGCTATGTTGTAATTCTAATAAATATCCTGTAGAAATTACCATCTTTTGGGCATTCTCTGATAATTTTTTTATCCAGACTAGCTGCAGTTTAACAACCAGCATTGCTTACCTCTGATAGTCCTGGGTTTCCTTCTCAGACTCCTGTGGTCTCCGTAACCAGGCACAGCTTGCCACAGTTTGCTGGGAATTTCCAGCTTCTGCAAGTAACTGTAGGGCTGAACAACCTTTCTCAGAATATGTGGAACATGAAGCTTCCTGATTTTTTTGTATATGAAATCCTTCATACTTAAAATTATTTCTCTTTTGCTACAAAGCTGCATCCAGAGTGAATCTGGTCCTGAAACTGGCTTCCAGATTCTCCCGTAGAGGGAATCTAAGCACAAAATCCTTGCTCACTCTGTCAGTGTTTAATGCTATTTTCTTACAGCCTATCAGTGAAATAACCACAAATGTGCAGCAAAGGGTAGCTGGAGGTCGGGCTCAAAAAGGTGGGTGGAAGGAGGCCAGCTCATGCTACCATGCACAAGAGGCTGGACTGGGTAGCCCCTCCTTGTCCTCTTCTTGGAGACCAGCCAGTCACTGAACTTCAGGGGCTTTGCTGGTGTTGTGCAGTGCAATACAAAAGGTGTTTCATAAATCGTACTCTAGGTATTTAGGGATCATACTGGCTTTTTGCCAGTAGGAGTGTGGTGAACAATTTGGCAATGTGCAGTCTGTGTGGTACAAGGCACACGTTTCAGTTTATTCTTCATCAGTTATGATTGCTTCAAAACCTTGATAGATTTGGATTCTGTATAAATTCACATTCATCTACATATTTACACTTCAGTTTACTGATCCCTGAAATTGAGGTAACTACATAGTTTTTCCTACTTTCTTGATGAGTACTTCCAAATTTTGATCGTATTTTAGGTTAGCTTTTGTTTTCACGTTCTTCGTAAAACCTCAGCTGGTTTGTACAAGTGCTGTAATAGATATTAGAGGATGTATAGATTTCAAATGGTTCTCAGGTAGATGATGAAGTAGTGTTAAAATGGAAAATAACATTCCAAATCTGGCCATAAGTAGGTTTCTGTCTTCTAGATTATATATATGAAGTAATGAGTAATATTTTGATTATATAGTACCATTTTTTTCTCAATACACAAATTTTAAAAGACACTCATGATAGCTAGATATAAACTAGTGATTTCCAATAAGCAAGTAAATTAATACAACTCAGGAATGTAAATAACTTATATTTTCTCTTGTCTTTTCTATTGTCTTTTACTTATTTTCTCAATGGACTCTGCTATCCATCAGGGGAGGAAATCTGTAGGCTAGTGTGTGACACCAAAAATTCCAGTGACTGAGCATTATAGAAGAAGGAATGGGCTGAAAGTGTAACTTCGATACAGCTGTAGGTGCCTAGCACTCCGGCAATATAAACCTGAAGGTGATAAGCTGAGCACCTAGAAAATATAAAATGCATGCTTAAACACCATTCTGTTAGCTTTACATGACTTGCTTGCATCTTATGCAAATTCTGCAACAGGACCAGGGATTTTATCCTTTTTTGTGGCAGCAGTCCACTGTCTTAACCATGAAAGAGTTTTCTCATGTTGCAGTCCCCAATCTATTCACGGTGTATCTTCCAACTTCTGTAGCAGATGAGGGAAACTAAGTTTTCTTCACTACGTCTATATACTACCCTCAAGCACTCTCTGTTCTCTGCATTGGCAGAGTGATGTGGAAAAAAAATATTGTGATGAGGTAATTACGGCTTGAGTTGTAATGTGTGTGCCCAAGGGGCCTGCAATAACTCTGCACAGTTCCTCAGCTTTGCCTGTAATATAAATATGGATGGAAGAAAGCTTAAGTTCTCCAAAGGAGGAACATTAGGATATTTTTATTACTTTAAAATGCAATTTTTACTTTCACATAAATGGTATCTTCTTGTGAACTTGGGAAGCACCAGCATTATAAGCCAAGATTCTCACCAGGGAGATGGTACAACAAATAACTAAAACCTAAATAGAAAATGGAATAGAAATAGATCATCTCCCACACAGAGAATAAATCAGATTGCATCAGATAACCAACAATTCATCATTTTATTATGGCTGCCAAAGATCTGGGTTTGAATCTTGTCCAGGAATACTTGGAATTCAAGGTGAGCTATAAAATTAAGTCATCCTGTTTTACCTTTTTTTAATGCTTCTGAAAAAAGTTCATAAGGGTTTGGCCATAATTAAGAAATAACTCTCCCATCTTCAGTTCATGATATCTAATTGTTTCACTTTTTCTTGAACCCTAAGGGTTCAATCTGTACCCAGAGCAACAAAAATTATTCTCACAATATCTTTTGTCCAAGTTTGTGTTGGTGTGGATGTCAGAAGAGAAACTTTCTATTCTTTTGAATCGTAACAGCAGTAATTGACTTACAGTAGATTTCCTGACAACTATTTTCTACTCTCATCCTGTGGATACAGTCCAACTGCATTTTGCTGTAATGTTTAAATTTTTAAGGCATGACCTGCCACACCTATGCTTTTTGCAGTAGTCCAGGGAAGGAAGGGAAATTCTGCAGTTCTACTTGCACACTAAGCACTATAATTGATCAAGCCAAGATACATATTTCTGTAATTTTCTAAAGAGAATATAAAATATCTGGACGTCAGAAAATTGTCCCTAGAACATTTGGAAACTCTTTTAATGCTTTACATATTATCAATTCTAACAAAATTTTGTTGTAACTTTCTGTTTCTGTAAATAGCTCTGGCAAGAAAGATAACAAATATCTGTGCTATACATTTAGTAGCACTCTGCCACAGGACAATGAAGTTTTTAGGCGTTTTATCAGCAGTGGAGAAGTGGATCTGAAGTATTTTATGTGGGAATACAAGCACCTGGTCTAAGAAGGAACATATGTGGCAATCAGGAAACGAGCTCTTTTAATCTGAAGGCTTGGATAATCCCTCTATTTTTAACTGTTTGGACTCGTGCCATTTTTATGTGGACCTTGGATGAAAAGAAGCTAAGCATTTTTCTTAGTCACAGCTTTCTCACCAGTAGAAGTAAAGTACATAGGGGAAGATTCCTTTTCAGTAACATCTAGCTTTCTCTTCATTCTGACATTTTTCTAAAAGACATAAGTATTTTTCTCCTATCAATAGTAAAATCTATATCTGAGGTTTTTTTTAAAGGCAATTGCAATTGATTAACCAGCATTTTCTTACTGATGTGCCTGAAAGACTTAAGTGAATTCTTTAGCTGGACAAAGGATTCTTGCTACTTACAACTGATCTCCTTTGACCAGTAATGAGGATTACTCATGAAGCCAACATGACATTTTTGTGCAAATGTTTGTCCAATAATTGATCAACACAAAGAAAATGGGTGCATATATAAGTGACCTTATTACCTTGGAATTTTTTGCCTAATTTTTTCATGATGCTAAGATGATACATCACATAACTTCGATCACCTGCTGACACTCTTGCGCTTTCCTCAAACACTGTAGTAGAGACAGTATGAATACTGCAAAAGACTATGGTCATATACATGTATGATTTGCAACATATTTATTTTCTGGCTATTTTTATTTCCCTAGATTAAGGAGAATTAATTATAAAAGCATGAATTAATACAGATTTTAAAGGGTTTGAATCACAAACACTGTTCTAAGAAGGACGTGCATAAAAACAAGCAGTCTGAATTTGCTCATCCTTGAGCTCCACAATGATTTGAACACCTTGTTCTGACTATAAGTATGAACACATTCAAACACAGTATTAAAATTGAAGGGTATGAAGGTATAAGATTAAACAGTGACAATGCTTTTCAGGTACAGGTCGTAACAACAATTTACTTAAGCCTGTTAAAATCTTATTGTTCATGCCAATTATGTGATTATTTTAGGCAAAAGGACATGCCTGAAATCTGCTTAAAGATTAAAAGATTGAACTTCTTCTGGGTTGTTCATTTTTTAATTATCAGGACAGCTAAGGGCAATAAAATGAGCTTACTTTTCCTTACTTTTATTTGTTTATAATTTGATAACACTAATGGGATTAGATTTATAAAAACCCCTTACAATCAGAAAAATTCTGTAAGTCCATTTTACAAACAGAAAGGTTTTTTCAGTGCAAAAAAATTATCTTAATTTTATTTAGACAGAAGAGATATTGTATGTATTAAACATTACTTTAAAACTCAATAAAATAATATTTGGTATATAATCAATAATAGATCTGAAGAACAGTGGCATCTGTAGAGACCAGACCATGAAAAGAAATGGCTCAAATTGCTAAGAAAATTGTATTCAGACCACTGTCATAAGCAGTTGATACAAGCAGCTAACATCTGTGAAACAGCTTACCTTTATAAGGTAGTACAAAACAAGACTAAACATAAGTAAAACATCCCCATATGTTTTTGTGCCATTGGCTTTCCAAAGATTTCCTGCCTGTATCTATCCAAATTTGTTTTAGCTGGATCTATGTATTCTTTGGGGAGTTCTGGTACCTCTGAATATACTGAGGCTGTTGATGATTAGGTGTCTAGTTTCTCCATGGGTTTTTTCTGTTACTGTTATTCAGAGTTAAGTTTGATTTTACGTCAGCATTGGCAACCAAGAAAGCCATATCTATGTGCAGACACTGATCACAGCCAGTCACCACCACAACTTCAGAAGTACTTTCTGTGCATAAATGAGGCTGAAGTTAGAACCATTCTGACTCTTTTCCTTTCCCTCTTCCCCTGAGTTCTCCAGAATAGCAGCCATCTCTTGCTATCCCATCACATAAACTCAGTTTTCCAGTCCAGTTGTGTTGTCTTTAACCTCTTTCTACCTGCTTGCAATACAGTCTATTTTAACAAAGTCCTTTCCTTTTCAAGAACCTCCTGCCTACTTGCATGCTTTGTGCAGCTCTTCAGAAGGACCTTGACAGGCTGGAGATACGGACAAAGAAGAACCATCTGAAATTCAACAAAGGCAAATGCAGGGTCCTGCACTTCAGGAAGAATAACCAGTACAGGCTAGGCATGGACCTGCTGGACTAAGATGACCCTGTTTGAGCTTTGAGTTTGGACCAGGTGACTGTGGCCCCTTTCAACCTTACCCACTCCGTGATTTTGTGAACCCTACAAGATCCGTCAGCTTTTTCCCTCTCAGTAGCTACAGCCTACCCTGGGTTGTATTCCTCCAGATATTCTGGGCTTTATATGTCCCTGGAGCACAAATATTCCCATACTAGAGATTTGCTTGTTTTCTCATAGACTTTGGAAGTTCACCCCAGTAGGATGGCTCTTCTCTGCCTCCGTTAGTGTATCTCATGCTCCTCCTTCAGACCCATTCCTCCAAAGGTTGTGCTTAGAAGGGACATGATTTAACTTGCTCATTTCTCTGAGGGAGGTATTCTCAAGGAACTGCTTCAAATGTTTCTCTGTCAGAAATTTTCAAAGGCAACACTTCCCGAAGTTTCGTCATCTGCTGCTCTCAGCAATGTGCTCTCTGGCAGCCCTCAGGGGTCTGGACAGCTGGAGGGCAGAACATGTCATTTTCAAAAGTGTTATGTCCAGGATGTACATGTTCAGATTTCCTTAGCACCACATGTTTTGTAAAAGTATGTCAGGTTCAATCAAATATAGACAACACAAGTAAATAAGGACTTTGGACATGAAGGAGACATATCTAGGTCTCTTCTACTTGTTTTCTTTTCCACAGATTTTTTGGGTAGTTTCTACTCTGCCATAGAAATGACCTGTCTCTTTTTCTTTGGATACTGCCAATACTTAGTGTCATGCACTATCTGGATGGACGCCATGCTTTACACAAAGAGGAATTGTACTTACTTCAGACAAAACAGTAATTTCTTTGCTAAATATCAGACATTTTAAAGATATTAAAGTACTGCTGGGGAGTGTAAGAGACATATTGCCAAACTAATAATAAATAAGTACATAATCACCTGGTATTAAAAAAAGTAATTTGTGTTTTTCTGAGATTCCAAAAAGACACATGACACACAAAGCTGACACTAGAACACTATCAACTCTTCTGAATTTACTTTTATAACATTTTAGGTAAGGGAACTGACCTTGGACTACAACAGTGGAAAATAAATATATAACATAATGGGAAAAAAACTATTTGAAGGTGTATTAATTATTATGTTACATGTCTTGATTCTGTTCTGCAGACATTCTTTCAACTGATTTAAGAATTTGACAGGAAAGGCACCATCATTTCAAAATAGCACATTCAGAATCTTGTTCAGATTATGAAGCTGGCTTTGTGGGTTAACAAGAGTTATGTTTCTTAGAGCAAACCACAGTATTTTAGAAATATACAAGAAGGATCTAGACCTATTCATCATTCTTTTGAACAGTATACCAGATCGGGCATGGACTGTGCTGAAAGCCCCTATATCCTGGTCAACTCTCTTGGACTGAAGCTTTTACCTCTCCCCTAGCATGCAGCTTGGAATTATGACACCAAGAGGCCTAACTGATCTACACTATTCAGATACAGATTTGCCAAAGAGCAGAGGAGGTGAATTCTGACACTCTGGGCTGGGGCCATGTCTATCAGTTGCTTCAGACAGAGGATCTCTCATGCCGTGATATCATTGTTTGCTGTTTTCAAAAGCAAAAATCTGTTTTCTGAAGAGCATTAAGACACTATATCCTTGCTCTCAGCTGGGGTCAAGTGTTATTACTTCAAACTGATTCTCTGGGCACCTCTTTAGTAGCTCCAGTAGAAGCTTTTCAAGCTTCCTGGGAATTCAGTCTACATCTGAGCATAAGAGTTCTCCCTTTCCCTCACGGGTCCTTCAGCAGCATAAGTAGAGGTCTTTTCAAGTCACTTAGATGACTAGCATTTCTCTTAATTCCTGTTGTTTATACTAGGGTTTTTAATTGCCGTGCAAACAAGAAATATTTTGTTCTGAAAATTAGAGCAATTGTCTCCTTGATTTTTTTTTGTCCCAGCCTCATAGACCTTCTCTCTTTAATTTCTAAGAGAGCTAAGAAGTGTTGAAGATTCTACCATTATACAGATATCTTTGTTAGGAAACTTTTGGTAGGGCAAGTTTATTCCCTCATCAACAAATAACGTAGTCATGTCAAAACACAATTTCAATTATGGCAGTTTGAATAATACATCTATGCAAGAGTTACAAAATAACTAAAATACTTCAGACTATTAAAATCACATCGCTGAAATGCAAGACTCCATCTGAATTACAGGTGTCATAATTTCTGTTGGCAATCTATTTCCTTTTCCTTTTGTCCAAAGTTTCAGATATCTCTTTCACCCAACACGTTTTCATATACTCTATCTTCTTTACCTCTAAGAGACGAATATTCATTAATATTGGTGGTCTTATTAGCCTTTGGAAAAGCACTATTTCAACATGTGTACCACCTGTAAGAAACTCCATTTTACTTCATACCCCAAGATGATCATCCTTTAAATCTGATTAATAATCATCAAACAGATGACAAAGCGGTTCTCCTTCAGGGGCTACTTGACATATCCACTTTTCTAAATGTTGTCATTTAAGTCTTACTGAATTTCCATTTGCAAGTTCCGTGTTCAACTCTAGAGGTGCAAACTCACCTGTTTAGACTTTCATTTCTCATTTTGACCCCTGAGGCAGAAGACTGAATTGCCACAATGAAATACTGTAGCAGCTGAGCTTTAATTTCTCATTGTAAATAAGAGCACAGAACATGAGCACAGAATCATTATTGGCTTAAATTTTGAGACATTGGGGCTGTATGATTTTATTCACACTGAGGATGTGTCTCAAAGGTATTACTCTTTCACCTGTATTTTAAATTTCTTCTGTTTTCTCTTTTAGGGCAACAGGCTTTGGCTTCTTGAACGCACTATGCAAAGCTGCAGCTGTACTTGGAAACCTAATATTCGGTTCTCTTGTTGGTATCACCAAAGCAATCCCTATCCTCCTTGCTTCTACTGTTCTAGTATGTGGAGGTCTGGTAGGACTTCGGCTTCCTGATACGAGAACCCAGGTGTTGATGTAACTGGAAAAAGCATTCACTATTTATTTCATTCTTTGTACAAATGTCAATTCTCCTGACTGATGATGCAAAGGCTTCAGATTCTCAACACACAGTAGAGCGCTCAAATGTCAGAAATCAAACTCAAAAGATGCTTTGGAGTAGCAGAGATTTAGCAACCTCTGTATGAAAGTTTTAAATTTCATTTTTGTTTGCTTGCACACTTTGCTATTCAAACCCATTTCACTTCAAAGTGCAAAGCTACCTCTTAAAACAGTTTTGGTGACATATCCAGGAAGGTAAAAATGACACTGATAATTAGATATTTAAAATGCAAGCGGTCGGATTATTTCAAAAACACACTCTTAATTCAGCCATGGAATTGTGAGCTTTAGTAACAGACATGCAAATCAATTACTTAGCAGTATTGGTGCAGGGAATGTTGAATTATCAATGCATGCAGCATTTATCAGGAAACTCAACTGATTGCGTCAGTACTGGGAACAGTGACCTTCTGCAGCTGTGCTTAGGTGGTAAAAACTCGTGGCAATGACTCTTTCTTGGGAAATATTTTTAGGCAGATTCAATCTAAATAAAGATTACCAACTATACCCCATACTGGCTGAGGAGAAGGCAACAGTTACTGCAGGGAATTTAAAAATCCATATAGGATTCCAGCAGAGAGAATAACAAAATTAACATTTCCACTTTTTTCTGCTGATGCTCCAGAAAAATCTTGTTTTATTCTCACTTGTGGTATCTGGAATATTTTTTCCATTTAAAACAGTGAATTTGTCTTATTCCAGGAATGAATGAATGCAAATAGTCTTGCTATTGTTAGTATGAATAAAAGGAAGAATCAGGTCATTGAACTATATGATAAAGAAGAATCTTTCAGAGGTTCGGAATTTATATATGTAAGGACCGTTATTTTTTTCATAGTTTCTACATGTTAATACAATCATTTTCTCGACTCATTTTTAATAGTTCCAGAAATGTCTGATCACTTAATATTTTCAAATGTCTCTTTGAAAAGCCACTAAGAAATAAGCCATGGCAAGGCTGCAGGGAATGGTAATGTTTTTATTAGACCAAGCGCATAGATGGAAAGCAAATGGTAGTAAATACATTCCTTCTATGCTATGGACTGTTCTGATTACTGGAAAATTCCCCATCAGTCTTAATGCTATGCAAAAGGTTATGGGATCTCTTTAAAATATCAGCATTACCAATTTAAAACAGATACATTTATAAAATTATCAAAGAAAAGAGGCAGATCCTCTGATGACAGAACGTGACATTGCTTTCAGTGGAGCTAAGACAACTTGTATCAGCTGATTAACTATCTGTAGTTTCAAATGTCAAATAACAAATTTGCTATAAAACATATGGAAAATTTTATTCGGTATTTTTTCTCTAATTATGTCTGACAGCATTTATTAGGTAGATACATCATTGCCAAGGCACTAAGTTTTCAAATAAGGTCATCATATAGTAAGCTAGAGTTTTTTTCATTGATTTTTCTCTTGCTCTTAGATGTGAACCTGAATTTGGCTAATAATATCTGGCACTGCAGTCTTTATCAGTCATCATCTTTGTCATATTAAAAGAATCAGTAAAAGTCTAAGTAAGAAGATCATTCAACACATTCATAGTTCGCTGTTTCATCTACTGATTCTAGAAGTGACATTTTCAGCTACTAAGAAACGCCTCTGCTACACACTGTAGCACAAAAAATGCGAGCCCAAGATGTTATTTTTTTCCTATGAAATGGGAAAATCAGCAGAATTTAAAAAGCGTGAGTATGGAAAACTAGAGGGCATTATTTTGATGTTGATAATTTAAATATGCTATAGTAAGAAAAAAAGGTTTAGGAAGTGTGTTTATTTTGCAGTGTTAAGATGAAGATATTTGAGACGAAATATTTTATGTTTAAATCTGACATGGACAGGTCTCTTAAATTTTTAAACTATGCTAATAAATGAGGAAGAATTATTTCTCGCTAAATTCTAAAACAAAATTCTGGCCTTAGTTTTGCATCTGTGGCTTTTGTCCGCTAGTCATAGCCTTATTATTATTTTAAGGCCATTTTCTACAATTAATATTATATTTGAGCCCTTTTTCTCTGTGTAATTCATTAGTAGCACATGTTCAACTCTTTGCATGTACTGCACAAGTTATTTTGAAATCTGAAGCCTCTGTACATACTTGGAGTAAACATAACAGCAATGGTAAAATATTTCTTTGTGTTGCTATGCACTGTCCTCTTGCAGCAGTAGATACTGTCCATCTCTGCATGTAATTCCCATAACACTCAGATACAACACTTTATACTTTCTGACCAGCTTGAAGGAAATGGGTCACAGAAAAATAATATTCAGCTTTTGAGGGCTATGATTCAAGTTTAATACTCTAAAATCTCATAACATGTGAAATTATGTTGATTTCAGTGTTGGTCTTATTGTAAATCCTGACTATATCATAAGTCTGTGATTAAGTCTGGATGAAATGGAATGTAGCAACAACAGAAATTAGCAGACATTTTGAAAAATGGACACTGCATGGTCCAGAATTACAATGTTCTTAAGTAGAAAAAAGAAAAAATAACAGTGGGTAGGAACTGGGAGAATAAGTAAACGAAGGAGACAAACAAAGAAAAAACCCAAGAACAATTCCAACATATGAAACAAGACCTAAAGTTAGAATTTTCCTAGATGGTAAGCTAGCTGACTCAACAGATTTAAGCTAATGTGCAAGCCAACATCA
Organism: Rhabdornis inornatus; assembly: GCA_013397075.1. Classification (NCBI taxonomy): domain Eukaryota; kingdom Metazoa; phylum Chordata; class Aves; order Passeriformes; family Rhabdornithidae; genus Rhabdornis; species Rhabdornis inornatus. The sequence goes on from VWZS01009296.1 coordinate 17,930, forward strand.
AAGTTGTTTGAATAATCAATAGTTTTTTGCTTGAGTGCCATAAAGATTTATCTCATAAGGACAGAAAAGTGAATGCAATTTCATGCTATAAATAACTTGATGAATAGGTGTAATCCACAAACTGGAACAGAAATCTATGGAGATCTCGACACAAATGTTACCCACATTATAAGGAAAAGTAATTTAACTGGTCTTCAGCAAATTTGTCTTTTCTTACAGTCTGCAAAGCAATCACAGGTAATAAATACTGAACTGAAGGATCTGCACTTCCTTTTTATGTCTGTTCGCTTATATGTCACACAAAGAATCACTTAGCGGCATGACTAGATTCCTAATACACCAGAGAGAAACAAACTTGATAGCATTTCTGTATTACAGTTACAAAACATATGTAATCAAAACTGCTTATTTGTCTGTTTTGGCCACAGGACTGACTGACTGCTAACCAGAAATCACTGTCAGTCTAACTTGAAGTAGGATATAGCATCTAGGAATTTTCTGTGCAGCTGAAAAGCTCATCCCAACAGCAGCAATGACAAAAAGCACAACGGCCCCTGAAAACACTGAAGACTCACAGCATTTAGAATGCTGTTAACCATGACAGTCAAGTTTTTTGGAGTTCAGAAATTGTCCACAAAAGAGACCACATGTTTTCATTTTTGGTGAGGAAATTTTATTTGAATTAATTTTACTCATTACAGATTGTCCAATAGTAGAACTTGACTTAGCAGACTCCAATTTCTTGAAAGCATTCTATTTATTATGTTAATACGCTTTAACCAGCTTGGTTATATCCATGTTAGCACCCTGTTGCTTGGAAGCATGAGCTACAACATTTGGCATCCATTGCATTGGTTGTTGAGTACCGGCTCCTAGAAAGGGAACTGGGAATAGGTGTTCACAGTGGAGCGCTGAACGAGATTGGGAAAGGATGACATACTGGGAAACCTTCTTCCTCTATGCTTAATTTTAACCAGTTCCCTTACAGAGGTGTGTACAACAAAAGCTGGGCACTGATGAAAAAGGGTTAGCCCTCCTTCCTGATGGCCCCAGTAGTCTACTCCTCCTTTATCATCTTAGGAATATGGGTCAAAGTTAAGATTGCTAACTCAAGCTCTGCTTGCTTTCTCTTTTGCCATTCCATTCATTCCATCCCAAATTACTTTTCTTAGTAGGGGACCAGCCTTAAAGAAAGTCAAAACTTTGTCACCTGCTTCTGACTTCCCAGTAACATTCAGTAAGAAGTTTTGTTACATATCTTTTGCACTTTTTAAAACAATATGGAAAGCAGCCTTAGCAGCCTTTCTGTGTGTGAATCTCATCTTTTGAAACAGCCGGACTCTATGTTTCCCTACCTATCAAGAAGGCTGACCTAATACAAGGAGAGGTGTCCTCTCAGAATGGGCCCTATTGACCTCCTGATTTGAGGGAATATTCTTGTCTGTGCACCTAGCTCAGCTCCATTTGGAGGAAATTATATCCTGCATTCTTTTTTTCTTTTTTCTACTACTGTGGAGCCTTATCTTTGTGTAACTCCTTTTGAGGCACAACAGTGGATACCAATTCTCAGCAAAGTGATATAGTCCTCATTCCCTCATATGGACAGCCTCTGTGTGCTAGTCTTTAGCTCTCTTCCCCATTCTGACTTCTAAGTTAATCTTCATTAGTCAGAGAAAAATGTTTACATCCAGTCGCACCTCTTTACCTAAACAAGATGATATCATGCTAATGCAACCTACAAGCCATGTTTCCTGTTTAATAACCTGGAAATGCAATTGAAATTTCAATCACAACATTAAAAAATGAATCCTTGCACTCAGGGGGTCAAAGACACAAGAAGTGAAAACAGAAATGCTCCATCCTCCGGTGTTTTGAAAGAAAACACATGTTCAGTAATCATACTCCAGAAGAAAACACATCTGAGAGAGTGCTTTTCTACATTTCCTGCCTTCTTGTTCATTAAAATTATTGTAAAATATTAGGTATTTGCCTGCATTAGTACTTTCAAATGCTGCTAGTTGAGAAAACACAGCATGAAAATACAGACTTTTGCTTTTGTTTCAAGGCGAGACATGGTTCAGGCAATGATCTGGAATTAGAAGAGACATTAGCCAGAAAATCTGGAACTCAGTTCAAAACCTGAATTAAATGGAAAGCATCAACTTATAATGCTACTTGCAGATCTCACTTACCTTCATTTAACCTCACATAGTCTACAACCAGTCCGTGTGCTGCTATCAGCCATTTGCTTTCTTCTAATAATTTCAAAAGTGCTGCAAAATATATTTGGATCCACTATTATTAGCTGCACTTCTTTTTTTTTATTTTCTGGTAGAGGTGAATTTCCAATTTCTTCCTGCGAAGGAAGGACCCTTCAACATTGAGTCTCACTCTAGCTGTATAAGATTGTTATATAGAATTTCATCCACATTCAGGATCTGTTTTTAATGCACTGACTTAGTATGCAAAAAGCAGGAAAAAAAATAAATTGGGCCTGATTTATTTACTTTTCTTATTTGAATTGTGTACAAAGATGCTGGCCCGTAATATGGAGTTCAGGGTCTCTGAATACATCCTGTGGAACTCGAACAAAGCAGTAATTTTCAGCAGTCTCCTCACACAACATACACACGAGTCACATTTAATAGGACCAAAACACTTAGAGAAAAGTACAGTGCTTTCTGGGGTAAACAATCTATTCTCTTTGACAAAGGTCTAGAACATATTGCTCGCTTCGGACCAGTACACAGTCCGATAACCAAAGACTGGAGATTACTTAACAACAGAAGTATTTGGGTGAGGATGACCTGACATGAAAGTATTGTTCTTTCCAATCAGGATACTCATTAATATACATTTCAATGCCACATAACCAAGATGATTTGTAGAAGCCTTGCCCCTACTCTGGCCATCAGCACATTTGAGTTGTAGCCAGACACATCAGTCCATAAGTGAGAGAGAAAGTGAGAGAGAAAGAGAGCTGGCAGGCACTTTCAGCACTCTCTCCACAGCTAGTCACCTAAGCTCATTTCTCTTGGATCCTAAGGATCTGGTTTTTTGCTTAGCTTTCTACTTTCTGATTTTGGACATCTACCACCTGCCATTTAGTTTTCACCAGTAGTCGTAACCAAGCAAGCTGAAACTGCTTTAATGCTGAAGGACAGCACTCACAGCTCATTGCAAGTAGAGTACTCCGCAAGAGTTCGGTGTCATATGTGTTGTTACTGTTTCATTTGTTGCCAAGCACTAGAGTTGTCAGCTAGCACTTCTCTTGTACAATTCTGCATGTATTCTTATCTATAAGACATGTCTTCTATCCTCTTAATGTCTGCCTTGTATAACCATATGTATGCCCATGCCCCACTGGCTATGTGATAAAACTATTTTGTGAATCTTACATCGGTCTGTCTTACCCACTTAAAAGGTGATCCTTCAAAAGAAGCGGGTTGGGAAAAAAAATGAAATGGAATCAAATTAAATGTAAACAATGAAAAGTAATAGTTCAAGATATAGGCTTCAATTATTTCTATTTTTTTCAGATATTTTCTTCAAATTCTAGCATGAAGCTATATAATATTGTATATTTTAAAGAAATAGTACACAGTTAGAAGTGAACACATATGCAGACATATGTGGGTGAATATACGCACATATGGACACACCTCTATAACACAGCCAAGTGTTAAGCTTACAAACCATGGTCTCATTTCTTTCTCTGTGACAACGTGACTTTCTTCATTGTGCATTATACACAAATAACATCCTACTCCATTCCTTGAGCAGAAGCCTTTATTTATTCACGTGCAAAATTGTTGGGTTGCTGAGTCATCTCAACTGGCCATTAGTTTCCAGTCATTGGAAGGGGATTCCCAAAATGGTCTGAAAAATAAGCTTTGACTTAGCTGTTGCCTTCCCCTGCCTGCCCAACCCACCCCATCACACTGTGCCAAACAGCAAAGGAGCACATCATGCAAAGGCACTGGTGTTCCAGTGACTAGAAGACACAGCACTCTCAGATACATAAACTCCTAAAAGCTATGAATTTTGTCTTATTCAACCAAAAGGCCTTCAAAATGGTCCATGGGGATATCAACATGCTAACTTCTGTGTAATGTATGAGAAAATGTCTGTGATTTTCCGTATTGTATGTTTTTCTTTGTTTCTGCATATATGGCTGCTGTTGTTCTAGTGATGTGGTTAAAGAATTATCTGCTACTGTTCTTATCAGCAATTTTTGACCAGCCTGAAACAGAGCCATTGCCAGGGTGTTTTTCCAATTAATGATTAACACCCATGAAGATCTTCTACACTAATTAGTGCCATATAAAGTCATGGATAATATCGTTCAAGCCAATGCAAGATGAAAATATCAGCACATACCCACAGACCACTGACAGTGGAAAGAGCTCTCCCAAAAGCTCTGACATCTGCCACATTTCTTCTTTGCTCTTTTCAGGATGTTCACCCTTTGCAGTATTCTTCCTCTGGTAGGGGACAAGCACTCATGCTACAGAAATAAGAAAGCAGAAGAAAGGGTGTATTCCTTTCACAGGAAAGAATGTATATTTGCTATAGGAAAGCCAGCTCTGTAACAAGATTAAAACAAACAAACCGACTAACTCAAGCAGCTTGCTATTCTTTTTTATCCCCATGTCTCCTATGAGTTGATAACAGTGCATACCAAACCCTTGGGAGGCAACTAAGAAAGGGTAGCAAGGCTTACACGATCGTTCTTCTGGAAAGGAGGAGATCTTCCCAAAGGGAAAACATATGCAGTGAGTGAAACCATTGCATATAGTTTCTAATTGTGATCATGAACAGGCAGTTTTAGGTAGAAAATTGCTATTCAAATCCATAGCAGCAGTAGATAATACTACCTTTTACATGGAAATGTGTAAACATAGATTAAAATCAATGGCTTGGAAGAAAAAGGAGAATCTTTGAACAGCTACTTAAAAAACACAACCTCCCATCATCTCTCTTGGACAAACCTTTTAGGGCTTTCCTGTTTCTTCCTGCCACCAATAATCTTAGTATGGTGACTGATTCCTTTAGTGCCTCACTAATGAAATGAAAGGCTATATCGACATTTACAAACAAATTGAGAGCAGGCATGAAATTACCACTGTAGGAAAGCTAGCTCATTTATAAGAATTAAAAAATGCCCCAAGCTGCTAGTGTCTGCCTGCATTTATTGTCCTCCAAGTGGCTTAGAATCCTACAAAGTGTTACATGAGAGAAGCTTTGTATGTGTAATCTGATCCTTGTTTAAATCAGTGAAGCAATTTTTTAGGATCAAGATCCCAGCTTTGGCATTCAAAAATATTAAGTATGTGACTGTGTATACTGCCATACTGGAATTGCTATTGTGAGAGAAATGTTTTTCAGCCATTTTTTAAAAAATTAATATTTTTAGCCTGGTTTTTCCTATGAATGTAGTGTTTCACAAACCTTAAAAGGATTTTAATAGCAATGCTTCAAGCCAAGTGAATTAACTGGCAACTTATTTTAACCATTTTCTACAGAATATTGTATTAAAAACCCCAATTAAACTTAAAAAGATGCTGTATTACCTTCAGCTGCACAACATTGTGACAACTAAACTAGCAACTATCTCATACTTGGCCTCAAATATATGTAGGAATATACTGTTTAAAATTAGATGTTTTCTTAATTGGGCAGTTTCCATTGCAATGTAATGACGTGCAGAAGTCAGGTATCAAGGATGAGGTACAGAAAGTAGAGCTCTTGGCCTTCACTGTAACTTATTGGTATTGTAAAGCAACTGATTTTCTTAAAAACTTGTTAGTTTTTGCTTTCACTGCAATTTATTGGCATTGTCAGGTTACTGATCTTCTTAAAAACCTGTTAGCATTTTCTAATGCTAAGCAACAGAAGTAAAATATGTATTCTTTCCTGGCTTTTTGCAGTTATTTTCTGTTCCCTGCTTCTAAACTTCCACTCAAATTTCCAACTGCTCTGAGCCAACTGGCCATCATATTTTTCAAATAGTCTTTGGTGTACAAACACACAGGTGTGTTAGTGGGCATATGTTGTCAAGAAAAGCGTTACGATTTCTGACAACCTCCATTTCTCAGTGCAAAGTAACATGTACATACTGTATATACGGATAACAAGTTACTTTAAAGTTGAATTTCCATTCGAACATGGGAATTCAATTTCAGATCTGCTAATCTGCATCAAGATCTTGGCAATGGTCCTGACCTCTCTGTTTCTTTCTTTCTTTGTTTCCTTTACTGCTGTGTGTGCCTGGAAAGCAGGTTACAGTCATCATTATTGTATATATGTGTTTGCATGTGTGTGCCTTGATAGATTCTCTTTTGGAGTTCTGAATTTTTCATTCCAAGTCCAGCTGGTACAATTATGAACTCATCTTTCCGGTATCCTCCTCTGTGTCAAATTGCCAGCTTCCAAAATGTTTGACCAAGTGTTTTGATTAAGTCCTCTGAGGAAAGCTGTCTGTATATTTGTGAAAGGGCATGCTCTGTGTAGGATGACTGTGTACAGTATAAATCTATAAAATGTGGAAGTGTTTATAAATTTATCTGCAAAATATTTATCATCTGTGTAACAAATGCAAAATTATTTAGTGTACATCAGATTAATAAATGGGGATGATTTTTTGCTCTGCTGTATTAAAATAAAGATATGTTCTCTGCAATGAATACATACCACGTGTGATGATAACCAGAATATTGTTTTTCTTTGTCCACAAGATACTACACTACCCACTATACCAAAAAAAAATCTCTTTTACATCAAGTAATTTTTTTACAATGGTTCTCTATGTATCTCATCTTTAGTGCCCATAATAGAAGTTGAACATATAGTAAAAGTAAACATGGAACAAGTAAATAAAGTTAAATGATTTAAGTGACTGCGAAAAAAAGGATAGAGTAAAAGTTACTACGGTTGTAACAGGCAAAGTTCTTCAGTTAACCATCTGGGATTCATATTTTTATGGTACATAACTACACAAAATAGACACCTGACCTTCCAGTACATAACTGCATTGCAGGAGTATGTTATCAACAAAAGAGTCTAGTCTAACTCGATGTGAAAAACATACCACTGCAAAGTATAATGATCCATGAATCTGAAAGGCCAGTGGAAACTTATACAATAAACTATGGTTCCATAAGAACTTAGTATTCATAGGGAAAAAACCCACCACCACCAACTAAACCAAATAAACACATACTAACAACAAAAAAAAAAAACAAACCCAAACCACCATACACACACAAAAAAACCAACCCAGAAACCAACAAAACTGAAGCAGAACTGCAACAATATTAAGTTCATTGCATTTGTGCTTTTTGGACATCCAAAAAGCATCAACAGATCAAATGTGGTAGCTTTAAAATAACAAAAAAATGCTGAGTTACTTATATTCTGACATTTCCATGGCTAAATCGGAAACACATTTCCAAATATAGGTTATTTTAAACAGATGATGGACTAAACAAAACACATGAGTCTCTTCAGCTGTGTCATCAACAGGGAAAAGTTAAGCCACACGTGAATTGGAACATTTTTCAGCTCATGCAAGAGCACTGTCTACAAAACCTACTTACAAAGGGGACGTATAATTTTGGGACTGTCCTTTAGCAACTAGGTTGTTTTGTGGTACGATATGGAAAATAACGTTCTGTATTTACTAAACACAACTAATAGAAGTACTAATTCATATTTTTAGTCTCCTTAGATGTACATCCTCATCTACCTGCATTTGAAGGGGTACACTTCTCTCATTCCCTAGTGGAGTTTTGTCTTCTAGTCTCATTCTGGGAAGAAATACTGTTCTTATTTTCTGCAATTTTGTGCAGATATGTGTCACAGCTACCTTTCAGAAACATTGCCTGCTCTCTAGAAAGCCTTCAGTAGCAGGGAATCCTGTGTTAGAGGACATCACTTGTGTTGGAGGACATCATCCTGCAAAGAAGGATTTGTGGAACAGCATTCCTCCAAATGGATTTTGGAAGCATATATATGTGTGTGTATGTTTATGTGTTTTCCTGGCTGACAAAGCTATGCTATCAAAATGGTGATATTTAATTCAGAATGCTCTGTTTGTGTGTCCATTTAGATATTTTTTGAGATGAGTGCGTAGAAGATGCAAATGTTAAGAGGGGGAGGCATTTTGTGGTATCCACCACATTATATTCCTGAAAACAAGTGTTAAAATGATCATGGGAATCCTCCATATGCCTTGCTTTCCAGTAGGATGCCAGCTAGGCTATGATTTGTATTTAACCCATAGCAACTGTAAAGTTACACAGTTTATACATTATGTGAGATCAGTATCTAACCCAAACTTCTCCCCAACCAATTTACTCATCTCTGGAACTTTTCAATAGCACTTTGCCCTGGCAACAGAGATAAGAAATATTGGCTGAAAGTTCTACATAGACTTTCCTAGAAATATTACGCTGAACGGAAAATCATACCACCCTGTATATTTTGTGGTGTCACCATACGTAATCTTTCTCAATACAGAAGTTAATGCAATGCACTCTTTCTGCAGATGCATTTCACGCCATCTTGCTTGTGGCTCTCACAGTGAACCTAGCTGATCTGATAGGACTTCAATAATGATTTTAGTATACACAAGTACAGCAGACTGAAGTTGTGCATACTAAATAGCTTGGGAAGAAAAACATGCCTGACCGAACTACATTTGGAAACACCCACACTATTCAATCCAGGCAATGTTTCCAGCTGTGAAAATAGAAAGACAAACCAGTGTCAGTCTTATTAGTTCTTGAGTAAATTCTGCTTCCTTCAGAAAAGCTAGATGGTTGCACTTCTAGTCACAGAATGACAAATTGTCAAAGTATTGGCAACAATTGCCAATATTTACCAATTTTTTTTCCAATAATGACAATAGACCTGAAATGTGAATCTTACAACAGCTGGTTTATAACGCATTTAACATTATTCTGTGCCCACACAGACTGCAGACCACTTAACCGCAGGACTTTCAGGGTGTACACCACTATAAACAAAAACATCCTTTGCTTTGCAGTTAGACTGGACTTTACAGAGAGTAGGAATCAGAAATCAGATTAAACTTAGAGTACTCCACCTTCACAAGAGTTCTGGAAGTGAAGCCACTAGTGGACTCTTGTATTTGCTGCATCATTTATCCTTGGCCGGCTGTCTCTGCACGCTTGCCCCACGTCTTTTCCAGATTCTGTCCACAAAGAGCATTGCAGCATTGGTGTTAGAATCAGACTATCTGGAAGGCATTTCACCTGGTATGTATGATTACATACAAGTTAGGGTCTCTTTTCCCAAGTTTCTTTCCCATCCAGCAGGTCTGGGAACTGTTGTCTATGAATATGTTTCCCCATCTCTCCTATTCAGTCCATGAGGAGTTACAGAAATAAGTTTTGATAGTGTTCAGTATACTTATACGAAAAGTAAGCTCAGGCTGCTTGAGAGTAATGGCCTATCAGCTCAATTCTTGGTATGCAGGAGGAGTTTGACTTTATCCTTTCGGTCTTTAGCTAAAATCAGAGAGTTTAAAATTTAAATATTGAAAAAAGAGAAAAAAGAAAGAAAGGGGAAAAAAAGTGGTCACAGCTGTTAGTAAAGATGCTGACACAGAGCAAAGAAACACTAAGATGTTTATGTGCTTTTGAGTTACAGCAATATTTGTATCTCACTGTTAATGTGAACTCTAACTCTGTGTCTTTGGTAGGGCTGCCATACTGTGTTTTGTGATATACAGAATATGTAATTATTGAAGACAGGGATACAAGGTCAAATAGTGCCCCATTCTCAGGGTAAAGGTCTGGACTTTGTGTGCCAAAAGCGTATCAGAGCTATTGACTGATCATAAACCAAGGGAAAAAAGAGACGGGTAAGACCACTCCTCTGTTTAAGAAGTCATCTGTAATTAACTATGTTACTTTGCATTGTTACTGTTACACGAATATTGAAACCAAAGACAACTACCTGTTCCGGGTGACGCAGGATCTTTCCTCCATGAAAGCATTAATGCTGACCGTGTTCAGGGACCATATTTTACCATCAGCAATCTGGTTATGGAAAACAAACTGGTCCATACTGAAACAGTGCAATCACCAAACTGACCTACAGGTGGAGCAGGAAAAATAACTAATGAAAGGAACAGGAAAGACCTTATTAATAAAGCCCCCAGAGTTCCAGCTGTCATTGCTCAGCAGCAGACTGAGATCCTTCCCCTCACCCAGGCACACACACCTGGTGAGATGGGTGAGTAGTGTCCTTACTCAGCGATTAGCTCATCTCTGACGTGTTTTGGTGGAACAAGTCTTGAGTGGAGGCAGCTTCGGGCCTCTCTGCAAGCAGTGCTGCCATAACCCAAGGAGTCAGTGCCAGGATACCGATGCTCCACAACCTACACAAGATGCTGATTAACTTTCCACTGCATATTTTTCACATTCTCACTTTAACACTACAGACACAAGTGATTTGGAATCCAGTTATCTGAGGAATACCTGTTTTCCTTCCGGGAAACAACAAAGGCACTTCCAGGAGTGTAATTCAAATGGAAGCCATTTTGATTTAAATAAGAGGAGGCTGCTGGCACTGTGTTCTCTGTGAAGGGTCCTGGATGCTGGGATTAGCTCCCGGCCAAGCCTCCTGGAGCCTGAATTTGTCAGTCTTTTAGAAACATTCTTCATTTTTTTACACTAATGTGAATAATGAGGAGCTTTTCAAAAGGCTGGAGCTGTGCCAGTGGAAAAGTGATGGAAGTAAGAAGACCAGAATTAATCTAGTGGAAATCCATGGGAGTTCAGCCTGTGCTTTATCTATGGGGCAACTCTTGGCAGGCAGGGAATAGTTGTAGGGTTGCCTTAGCTGTCACTCAGCATGCTGCAAATGCAAAGCTCCTAATGCTGTGCCTCAAGAGTAATAAATAAATAAAACATTAATGAGTGAGTAATGCATAGACTTTTAGTGGAGTGGAAACATTGCTAAGCACATGCAATCACAAAGAAGTACACAGATGCTGTGTTACAAAACCAAAAAAATGCCACTCCAAAACCCATAAAAATCCCCCCCCCAAAAGAAACACTGCCACAGGCAGACCACTTATAGCTTGTCAATAACATGTGAGGAAACAATCAAGATCTTAGTTTTGCTACATCCAGCTCAATAAAGAATGCTTTTTTTCCTGAATCTGTGAGCTGCAGCCAGACACAGATGTTCCCTGCTTTCAAACAGTTCTGAATTCATTTTTATGGTTATTCATTATGTCTAGACAAGGAGGGTCACTCCACTCCGAACTACTCTGTTAAATGAATAAATATTTATTCCAACAGGCAAATGGAGAAAGCTCTTTTCTGTCAGGGTGCTGGCAGAAAGATTTCCACCTCTGTCTTGCTAAATTCATGCCACTTTTGCAGGAACCAGGGCATTTGTCCAAGGCATTTTGAACAAATACTCCTTTTTTCAAAAAACCTGTTCAAGCAGAGAAACTGGTTTCTTAGGTACCTTGACAGACAAGATTTAACAAAGTCTTGCCTAGATGGGGAAAGCAGAGGGAGCACACACATGATAGGAAAGGCCATATAAAAGTACACCTTCAAAATCAACCTTAGGTAATGTTAGATGCACGACATTTAGGCAATTAGAAGTAGACAAAACAAACTATGGCATAATCTGGTATTCCCAGTCCACTACTGCTTCTCACTCTCAGCACAGGACACATCACTCCAGCCTCTTTTACACTTAAGCAGCTTTTTGGGAGCTGAGCTGGCTTCTGAAAAAGGAAACCACAGCTTTTGGGCAGCAATGAGGAACATTAAGTCAGCTTAGTCCCACGACTGAGATAATGGTGTGACCCTACAGACAGCCCTGTGAGCACAACCATGTCAGCATGAGAGGTGTTTCTCCAGTTTGTAACATGCAATCTAGGACCTGGGAAGAGTTGCTGGGGAATTACAATATTGCTTTCTCTAGCATGTCAGTGCTTGAAATTAAAGTCCTTGGAAATTGGAAGTCATGAGGTGTTTCTGACAAAAACGCTGGAGGATGTTCTGCCATACAGTCCTGTCATAATTCCGGGATTGTATTTGCTAGTTTTCCTTTAAAACACAGCGCTTAAAAAGGCTATTTTCCTCAGAACAACTGAAGTGTGGGTGCTTAAGCACCTTCTTACTTTGGCAGCTGCAGCTTTAAGGCAAACATGAGGTTTGCAAGTGCAGAAAGAATACAAATTTCTGACACTGAAGCAATTTCTCTAGCCATTTTCTGTTTCAGGTGTCAGTGCTATACAAATACACCCTTTTATATACATTTAATGTAACACTTTACCCTTTAACATGCCTTTTAATACATCTTCTGGTTTCTTTCTCTACAAGTTTTGTCAAAGTTCCTCACATGTTTGTTTCTCCTCCATCTCAGAAATTGTTTCTTTTGCTTTTAAAAAATGAGTTCTCAATTTTATCAAATAAGAATATAATTTGTTGTATTTTATTTATATTGATGCTCAATAGAGCTCAGTTAGGCCTATTTCCAACTTAAATCTTACCTTAGCAATCATTATAAAATCTGAGGAATGTGTTCCTCTAAATATTAAGGTTTGGTGTTTAGTGTTGCCTCCAACCACGTGAAAGGACAGTTCAGAAGTTAAAATCACTTCCTCAATGGGAAGGAATCACTGCTGCTGAGAGAGAAAGGCACTTCAGCTCTTTTGTTACAGGTCTCCATTGAACCTGCCATTCAGTTCAGCATGATGTTTTGAGTTTGTAAAATCTCACATTTCTTTAGGATCCTTTGACTGACATAGCTCCAGTCTAGCTTGAGCTTAATGTACCTTTTAAATTAATGTTTCTGCTGTGACCACAGGCCCTCAGTTATTGGAAAATAGGAGCTGAGAAGAGAATGAGGGAATCCAGGGCTGAGTTGCACTATCACCTTTCACTTCCAGGCACACAAGGAAGGGAACAGAGGAAAGTGATATCTCTCACTTGCTTTTTCTGAGCAGGGGACTTACAGTCTCCCCACTGACACAGTCTGTATTTTCTCCAGGATCTCTGGGGCCAGTTATGTGATGACTTAATTGTTTACTTACCTCATGATAATTAATGATGCATAAGAAGGGTACTGAGGATGCTGAGGCAGAGGCAGTAACCCAGCACAATTCCCAGAGCTGATCCCTTTCCCTGCAGAGGCAGCTGCTTGCAAGACCCACAGTAGACCGTAGAGGCAGCTGCGCTGGGGACACTTCCTGATTTTGTGTTCCCTAACATAGCCTTGAGAGCCTCTTGACCTTTGAGTTGTATTCATAAACACAGCAGTCATGGCCTTTTCTCTGCAATGTATGCAAAATTATTACTCTAGGTTCACCTGGTGTTCCCACTAGTCCCACTAGTATCCTTGTCAGCACACGGGACACCAGCTCTGCCACCATGCCCTTGTGAGTCACCATCACTTTGCCACCTCCGATATCCGGCAGGGCTGACGGACCCCTCCCACCATCCTGGGGCACTGGGAGTCTCCTCCACTAGTCAGAATAAGACCTTCTAGCAGCATAGGGAACATTTTTGGTTGCGACACACTGCTGTTGGGTCTGCACAAGCACCGTGTGGCACCTCCAGCTTAAGCTTGTCAGCCTTTAATCAGCTGTAAGAGGGAAACAATGGAAAAGGTCCTTGCAGTAATTGGGAGCCTGCCTGGAGTTAATCTTCTTCCGTATTGTGCTGCAGAGATTCAGGCTGACCTGCCCAAGGAGCAGCTCCCCACTCCCACTTACCAGGGCGATCTCACCAGCCTAGGCTTTCTCTCCTGCAAAAATAAAAAGGATATGGACTTTCTCTGCAACAACTAATAGGAAATAACAAAAAACCCCCACAAACAAATCAAACCAAAGCCACCAAACAAAACCTCTTCTAAATTAACAAATGCAGTTTTCCTTTCTGTAGGACAAGCCAGCCAAGGCACATGATTTAACAATAAATTCAGGTATCGACACAGAAAAAGTGATATTAAAGCCTCTGTTTCCAACAAAAAGCCTAGTGTCTCCAATTACCTGCATGTACTTGCGTCACGGTACATAAGCCACCCAAGAATTTCAAATATCAATATCCTACACAAAAAAAATCTCTCTGTACACAACAGGACTGTCAGGAAACATGAAGTAGCAGAGGCCTCTGCAGTTTTTTGATCAAAGTACAGGCAATGATACAAAGGAAGGGTACATTTTCATTCTTCCTTTCTTTCTGATTATTTCCCTCTTTAGACCTGGAGCAGTACAGAGCTGCCTCTGAACACAGAGTTGTTGCATTTAAATACAGACTATTCATTCCTAGCTGGTTCTCACATTCTATCCCTACTGGGGCACTGTGTCCCTCACAGGTAGGTGTGGAAGTTGGAGCTGGATTGTTAGTATGAATGCAGTGGGAAGCATGTTATCCACAGTACAGTGTCCTTGATAATGTGGTGAGGACATTGATCTTAAGCTCTATTAAAGGACCCAGAGCATGAACAGGAAATGTTCACATTCAAACATTTACTCTAGATAGCTGACTACACTGTTTTCTTTAGTGCTTGCTTCTTTGTAACATATAGAAGTAGAATATCTGTGTATGCTCATAAAAAAGAATGCAGTGTCCATAGTGTTAGCTCTGGTGTAGGCTGCCTAAAACCTGTGGTTGACTTTAAATCTTCTACTGCACTCAGGTTCCCATAAGAAAGTGGGAGAATGCACAACCTTTCTTGCAGGGAACCTTTCCTACTGCAGTCACAGCTGCAGTAGGACTTTGGAAGGTCAAGAAGGAGGAAGAAAAGGAGGGAGGTGCAGAGGGGCTGCTCCCCCACTCCACACAGAGCACCCAGCAGTTTACATGGGCAGGCTGCAACTTCTCCGCCTGGTCTCTGCCAGAGGTGTTTAAATCTTCATACCACAAACAGCTGATGGAATTTGCCTTTAAACTCAGAAAAGCAGGGATTAACAAACCTAATGCAGAATGTCGTGAGCAACCCTGCGTGGCTGCTGCTTGTTACTCCAATATTCTTTTACCTGTCCCAGTTCCCACTGAGAGCACTTGGTTTCTGTCATGCCTGTTGTAATGAAGGCATGAGGTTGCTGCTGCCAAAAAAGCCCTTCTCACTTCTCCCTACCCTGGCCTTTCATTTCTTACCCTGGTCTGCCCCCTGCTCTAAGCTGGCACTTGCACGCAAGAGGAAGCTGCGTGAAAACAACAAACCAACTCCTGGCCTAAGAAATAACCTGACTAAGAGAAAAAAGTTATTTTTCAATCTGGGACAAGTAGCTGAACCCCCATGTGGTGACAAAAACGCTGGTGCCAACCTAGAGCAAGGACACCCTTGAGCAGGAGGGGTAGGAGGGTGGGGACACATTGCAGGCTGAGAGACAGGGATGAACATTTTCTCAGCAAAGATGTCAGTACCTTTGGTGTGACACACACCAAAGGTGGGTGTGACAGCATGTCAGTACACATCCTTGTACACATCTTTCCAGTAGGTAAGGGAATAAGAAAACTCACCAGAGACTGGCAATATCACACAGAGACCCTCTGGGGCTTTGGCAGATTGTTCCTTTAGGATAGAGACCCCTCTGTCACTGTATCATATGACATCTACACAACCTGCAGACTAGGCCAAGCATTTCTCAGAGAGATGTTGTCATTTGAAACATGATGCAGTTGTGTCAAAATGAAACTTTTCAGGGGTAAAAAGCCCCTTGATTTTAGTCAGAAAATATATTTTTAAGAAAACTTGGAGGTATCATTCTTTGACTAAAGGATAAAAGAGACGGAGAAAGAATTCTACAATACATTCTTGACTTAAGCTGTGTAACAGTGTAAAAGACTAGAAATGTTAATTTAAAGCAAATGCAAGATTTTCAATAAACTCTTTAAATTATGGAAGCAAATTTATTCTTTTCCATGCTGGTTTTGGTCACCTACTTTCTTTCATGAGAGAAGAAGCAAGCAAATGGGTATTTCTTTAAAACTCAAGATAGCATTCAGAAAGCCAGCTGCAGACTGAAGCTCTACTGATGCCTGTATCACACACCACTGCTGTAAGTCATCCTCCCTGATCTCTGGGGATGGAGGAAAAGGGAACAGAGGAAATCAAATGCACCTCAAGAAAAACAACAGTGTTTCCTCTTAGGTGTTTTTCTCCTGTACCTTGTCAGTCTTTTCTTCCTGAATAATCCATGTCTTAAGTACTATGGGGAGTCTTTCCCCACTTCAGTGAGCTGTGCCCAGAACATCCAGAGATGAGAAAAAAGGAAACGAGCGAAACAAAGTCATCACGAAGTACAGACATCCTCAAACCTGGGGAAAACTGCAGAGGAGACTCTATAGATCCAGCAGTGTTTTATTTTGAAACACAAATGACTGCAGTCTTCCAGACAACCTGCAAACACGCATTAAGAGTCACCTTGGTACCTGTCATTAAAATACAAGCATGCTCAGGTGTGTCGTGTCCCACAGGCAGGCTGTGGCTGTGCACAGACGTTACTTCATCCTGTCTTCCATAAAACGTCATGGTAAGGGCTTAGTGACTGTCAGGAGGATATAGTCCTGTCCTATAATACACCTCCATCAGAGAAACTTCTGTCTCTGATCATCTTCAGGTGCATTTCATAGCGACCCGGGAGCCTGTGGCCACAAAACAGGAATCATTGATCCATGGATTTGCTGCCTCACCTGCCCAAAATCAAGCCCTCTCTAACAGGGACACCCTGGAGAAGAGACTCAAATGCAGGAATGTGCCTAGCTGCCTCACAAAACCCCACAGAAAGGTGCATCAACACAGGACAGGTCCACACAAGTGCACCCAGCTCCAAAGGTGCCCTGCAGATCGTGGTGGTGGCTTTGTGGTTTGGCAAAACACAGCTTGTGGGGAGTGAGCATATTTCAAAAGAGCAAAACTACAGGAGGGAGTCTTTGGCTTGGTTCTTCACCCCTCTTCAGCGTCTGCTCTGCCAAAACACCACAGGGGAGGTTACTCGGCCTTCTACACCGTGGAATTGGGTTTATTTAAGTTGTTTGGTGTTTTGGGGTGGTGTTTTTTGGTTTGCTTCCCTTTTTTTCAGAGGGTTTGCATGGATGGCTGGGTTGGGGTTCTTTCCTGCATCTGGGAAAGGAAGTGTTTCTTTTCTTGATTTTTGGTTTTGGGGCTCTTTTTGTTCTCTTTTTTTTTTGGGGGGGGGGAGTAGTTTTACTTTTACTGCTTGTTTTGCTTGCTTTTTATT
>VWZS01009296.1:35213-70407 GCA_013397075.1 Rhabdornis inornatus
TTCTTGTTTTTTGGTTTTGGGTCTTTTTTTGTATTCTTTTTTTTTTGGGGGGGGGGAGTAGTTTTACTTTTACTGCTTGTTTTGCTTGCTTTTTATTTTTTTCTTGTTTCGCTCGCTCTGGAGGGAGTGAGTTTAGTTTCTTTCCAGTTTATTTTTTGGTTTTCTGGTTTTTTTTGTTTGTNGGGCACCGGCGCCGTCCCTCCCGGCGGCGGCAGGATGCACCATGAGGAGCTGCCGTCCCTGCAGCGGCCCCGCTACGGCTGTGAGTGCGGTCCTGGCGCGCCTTTCGCCACCTTTTCTTAGCTTTTTAGGGTTTTTCTTTTTGTTTGTTTTGTTTTGTTATTCCGCTCCCTTGCTGCTTTCTCGGTTTAATACTAAAAGAGCGAGTTGAAGGCAAAATTAAACCCGCCTAGCAGACTCTGCGGCAGCGCGCAGCGCTCCGTCTCCTTTTAGGTTAGCTCGCAGCTCCGACTGGGTTTTGAAGAGGTCTTCACGGGGCTGCGTTTTGTTCTGTGACTTTGTGAATGGATTGTAGCTGCAATTCCGCGTTGCAGCTCGGGAGATTTAGACCAGAGGTCGAGCTTCGGGTTTTAGCGTTGTAACTTGGTGTTACAGGTATGGGTTTGTGTTGTAACTTCGTAACTTGAGTTATGACTGTAGTTTCAGGTTGTAACTTGGTAACCTTTGGATTATCATTTCGGATTATAAAATTAAACCTTTGCTATCTAGTTTTATAACTTTGCCTTAGACCTTTGCAACTCTCAAGTAATCGGGATGAGGGGACAGACCTTGCAGATGCCGTGCAGGCATCTCTTTTCAGAGGGGGTGTATTTACTTCCCAAACGCATGTTTTAAGAAAAACCCCTGGAGCACCTCACCTCCTTCTGCTGCTGCTCCCTCCCTCCCGTGCTGTGCCCTGCTGGGATCTGCACCCGCCTGTGCTTTTCCTGGCTCCTGTGGGGCAGAGCAGTGCAAGCCCTTGGCTGTGCCATTCCTACAAGAAATGCCTCTGATACTCCAGGCACTGCAAAATGGGAACACACAAATGATTTTCAAAGTTCACAACAACCCTGGCATCTTGTGGTCTAATGAGCAGATTCCCAGTTTTTATCGTAGTAGCTTTGTTTAAAGCCGGTTTTGAAACCTCATTTTAGAAAGAAACACAAAACTCCTTAACAGTCTTAAGGACCACCTTGATTCCACCTAGGACAAGTAGAAAAGGTGGTGCTCGGCAGTAAGACCTTCGGCTTGCAGAATGCCATGCTCTTCTGAGCATTTCTTCTTATTGATGACTGATTAACCCTATTGATGCCCTCTGTTGGGGCAGTTTGTGGAACCTGCCTGTAGGTTTCATTTTTCACTTTACCCAGCAGGTGGATGAGATGCTTATGAAGGTGTGTGGTCGCTGGTTACTACAGGCATAGTCTGAATGTCCATGTTACTGTGTTAGCAAAGGTGAATATATTGCTTGTGAAGACAGTCCTCCCAGCTGCTTGTGCCCTTGCACGTGTAGCTGGGCAGTGTCCAGGTGTGCAGCATCGTGCTTCAGCCTCAGTTTGGACACTGTCCACTTGCCTGAGATGCAGAAATGTTTGTCGTATGCCCATCAGGACTCCTGCAGCAGGGGTTTTCCTGTGTAGATCTGGCCTGGCTGGTCTCAGAATATGTGGATCTGGACAGGTGGAAGTCAGTCTGTCATGGCTTCTGATAAAACCAAAGATTAGGCTTTGACTTAAAGCAAAGGGCTCATCCTTTGAGTCTTGCTCCTGCCTGGGTGCTGAGGATGAATTGCCTTATGGCCAGAGCTGCTCAGAATATTTTAAGGATTGTGGGCCTCAATAATTATGGGAAAGAATGACCATGTTAAGGATGCTTACGTTTTGAAGATACCATCTATCCTCTCAGTGCTTGTGCTTTGCTGTGGTAGTTGAGAGCATTTTGTTCTTGTTACCATGGGGACGTTCATGTTCTGAGTTGTAGCCACTCTTGGTGTCAGGTCTCCCTGCCCCAGGTACACGAGTAGATGAGAGTACACTTGTCTTTTCTAATGGTGCCTCCCCTCTGACCAATAATGTCTGCTTGCCCAGGAGCCAGTAGTTATTCTGTCCTTCCCTGGATGCGAGGCTGTGGCTGCTGTGCCACGCTGCATCCATTTCTTTTTGGAGTGCAATTTTTGCTGCAGGAACCTTTGAAGTTACATTCTTTTCAAGGGACTTGGCAAAGGCTCCTTAAATATTCCAGGCTGATAGCAATATTTAAAAAAAAATACATAAAAAAATTCCAAGGAGAACTCCATACTTTAAAGAACAAGCTATAGCCTTGTCTGTAGTGGCAGGTAGAGGTGCATGTTTGGGTTTTTTAGCCTGTGTCTAGAGAAATACATATGCTTTATCTGCACTGCATTTGGCTGCCATTTTGAGAAGCAAGGAGACCCAGCACCATAAAAAAAACTGAAAAAAGAGAAGGTTCCCTAACTAGAAAACTTACACTAGTGTTATCTGAGCTCTTATGAAAGCCCATTGTAAGTTGTAGGTTTTCTACATGACTAAAACTTCACTTGGATTACTGACAAACACTTCCCTTTGCTGAGAACAACACATCTATTCTGGATTTCCTAAGGAGTTAATAAGTTGTCCAAGTTAAGCTATCAAATTTCTAAGACCCCTTGCTTTAGTGACCTAGAACTGTTTCAAACATTTAACTTGACTTGGACTTTTGACTTTGGCTTCAAGCTCCTAGCAGAGTTTGTGTATTGCTCTGAAGAATGCTAGCATTTTACTATCATAATTTTCTCCCAGGTACTATATAAACTGGTGCATGATTATGAGTGGCATTTAATTTTGATAACTAGAGGAGAAGGCATATGCAAATTTTGGCTGCATTTTATATAGACTGATGGATGCCACTGGGAAAAAGAACTCTCCCTGAGCATAAGACCCTGTAGCACAGTGAGTAACTGGGAAGATTTATCCTTAACTTAAAAGCAGTTGTACATTACAAGCTTTGCTGTTATAGTAACATAAAGAACATCTGGAAAAAAAACCTTAGAGCCGATCATTTCCATGTTTAAAGTCAGGAAATAGATTAATGAAATCAAACAAGACAGTCGCTTTCTGGGTTGATGCCTGGTTCGGGATGAGCATGGTTCATGGGAGAATTAGAGCTCTGGGCAAACTCCTAGAGCCTTCCCTTGGTCTATTAGGGCAAAAGTTTTGTGGCTTCCTGGACCACTTGTTGAAAGGTGCCTCCACCTCTGCTTGCTGTAGATAGCTTAAAAGAGATGCAGAAGAGATTTCTGTTGGTGCTCCACTGAGCCCTTCAGACAGATATTTATCTCCAGTACCGATTCAAGTGATGACATAAAATTACAAGGAAACAAGTTTACCCAGCTGAAACTGTGTTAACAGGCACACTGCAACTGAATTTACATGGTTTTCAGTCTGGCTACAGCTGTTGCCTGGTTTATTTCTCAATCCCAGCACAATCAGAAGCAGAGGTTAACAAAACTGCCGAGAATTGGGACTTATATTCCAACTAGAGGGTATGAGCCATTTTTATAGCAAAAATGCTTGGTGCTGTGGAAGATTATGAAGACAAAAAAAAAGTATGAACCTCAGATGTGCCTCACAGATTAAACATAGAAAGATAGCAAATCAGGCAATGGTGTATCTTTGAGAATGCTTATTTCCTGACACTCTCAGCTCCTTTATAGCTAGTTTTCCCTGAAATCTGTGTGCAGAAACAAAGTTTAAATGTTTGTGAACTGTTTGAATGGCTTCACTGCTCTTCCAGGAATGTAGTGAAGCTAGAGAGTGAGGCCATGAGTGTCTGAATTTGAAAAGGATTTTAGGCATTAAAAGGCTCAGAGTATCTGAATTAGTATATGCCCTGAGTCCCTGCCTACTGAGCTAGGTGCTCCAACATCAGCAGATGCATCTGTTGGAGACACAAGTAAGTCTTCACCTCTGGTGCTGAGGCCAGAAAGCTAGTTTTACTGGGCATGGATGATGGGTTAATACAGGGGAAATCACACTTTGGTATCCAGCTTTAAGGGCGTTGCTTGTACTTCTGGTGCTGGCTCCCAGAATTGCTACTGTTTGGCACTAGGAATTCAGAGATGAGATATATAAGCAGCATGAAGCTTTGCGAGGGAGTGCTGCCCTGCCTGTGGAGACAGGCAGGGCAAACCTGAAGTGAAACACAGCCTACGCCTGTCTGTGAAACTATACCTAGCTTCTTTGCTCAGCAGGATGTGAAAGTTTGCAAACTAGTGGCTTTTCAAAAAGCTTGTAACAGAAAAAACTATTAATTTGTCTGCATGTCTAGTAAGTGTAGGGAAACAAATGGCTGTTTTTCAGTCTAAAAAGGGGGAAATGTCTTTTTCTAAAAGTTCCATAGGATTTTCCTAAGTGAAAACAGATGGAATTTTGGGTTTTTTTCTTTAAGTTTTTTTAAACTTAAAAAAAAAAAAGTTTTGCTGTGTCCTATGCATATATATTTTTTTGGGTGTATGCTTTCTTGTAGTGCCTGTGACTTATGAGAACACTTTTCTCCTTTTTTATTGATGGGTGTTATTTGGCAACCAAATACACTGTTTATCTCTTCCACTCTTTTTGTAGGTTGCTAATAATTAAACTGCTGAATAAGAGCTCAAAAAGTTTAACTGCTTTGTTTAACCAAGTGCACATAATTCACTTGGTAGGAGTGGTTCTCTGTGTGCTTTTTGTACAGAGCAGGTTCATCTCCCCTGAAGTCTGCTGGTAAAGGAAGGACAGAGCTATGTTACAGCATGCTTAAAGCTACTTGAATGCTGTTGAAACAGGAAATATTAATATTGCACTGGAAACAGGATTTGTAGCACATGTGAGCATGCTGCATCAAGTCCAATACTTGAGGCCAGGAATAGGAAGCATGCAGATTTTTAGCTCACCTCTTCTGTCAAGTGGGCTTTCAGTTACATAATTTTTCTAGCTCAAAGTTTGCTTGGTACTGTTGCTGATTCAAGCTGACTGTTTTACTAGGAATAACCCTACATGTAAGGCAGGAAGAAAAAAAAGCCTGTCAGTGACAGGCAGCGCTGGTGGGTCATATTTCAGTGTGATGATAAGCAAGTGTGCTCTCCTGTGCTTGCTCCTTGCAGGAAATTATTAACCCGCTGTGTTTGCTTCACTTGTTCAGGCTATTTCGTTGTTTTTTTTGGAACAGGTATCCTTGAACTACTGCGTGTTGTGGAATGAAAGTGCAGGTACTGGACAGGCGAAGAGTTGTGCCCACCCTGGCCTGGGGATCATGACTAGGGGGGAAGGGGCCAGGTGCCCCATCCTGGGGAGGGATGCCTGTTGTACACGCCTCATTTGCTGATCCTTGATAAGACAGACTGGTACAAGAGCTGTGTCCTGCCCAGCTCATTCATGGGTCAGCACTTCCTGCACCTTGGCACTCACATTCACCTTCAGGAAACAGGAATGTTCCCTTCAGAGTGCTGCCAGCTGGGCTTTGGAGGGGTTTGCTGAACATATACTGCCTTATTTTCACTCCTGGGAGGAGAAGGGGGCTGCTGATTATCTGACACAAGGATATGGTTGTACTGGAGACCAACATGTTGCCCAGGCACTATTAGAGTTGAGTTTTGCAGTTGCTGTGCCCCAGGCAGAATGCCCCAGCCCATGGTGGTGAAGGGCTGGTGGGGCAGGCAGTGCCTGCAGTGTGTTCTCTGGTGGCCGACAGCCTTGGTAAGGTGGCAGGAGAGGGAGAGAATGAGATGCTAAACCAGAAGGTGTTCCTATAAACTCTGCACAGTGAAACGTTTAGCTTATACCTTTTGAAATGTGTAAGCAAATAAACAGCCATTAAGAACCTGTGCTGGTGGCTGATTTCAGCGCGAAATTACTGTTTCATTCAAATGAATATGCACTAGCAAGAAATACTTATCCAGAGGGATTATGCCAGTTCTTTGTTATCACTTATTGCCCAAGCTGAGGTTGTCCAGCTATAAATTCTTCAGGAATCAGATTCAAGGAGCACTTCAGAGCTCTGACTCACAGCAGCTGGCAAACTGCTGCCAGCCCGTAAAGATTTTCTGCCTCCAGGTGTGGTCCTGTCCTGTCTGCCAGCCAGGCTCCAGAGCTGTTAGAAACTACTGTCCTCATCTCAGGTGCCTATCTTGTCCTGTGTGTTTCACACTATGCAGTTCGTGGCTTCTGCTGAAGTGAGTGATGAAGGATGTGGTCTCTGCCAGTCCTCTCTTGTGGACTCTGACCTGCTTCTTTGAAAGTGCAAAAAAAGCTTTTGTGGCATCTAGCAAGGTGTTTAAAACAGCTCTTGCCAGGCTTCGAAGTGTGTAGAGGAATTTGTAGTTGTGCTTGCTATCAATCCTCTACTGTCTGTTCTTCCTGAAATTAATAATAACCTCCTACTTTGTATTTGATTTATAAAACTGCTCTGTTGTCTGATTATATTTGTGAGATTGGAGCCTCCGTTTCTGGGAGGAAAGTACAGATTAATCCAGAGGCAGCTGGAATGGGAAATGCCCAAACTCTGTACAGAACTGTGCTTCATTAAGGCAACTGCTTTTCCACAGGGTTGTAGAGTTGAACTATAGGCCATTAAATGTTTCACTTCTGTTTTAAGGGTGTTGTTTCAAAGATGTTTTTAAGAATTATAGGTGAGTACTGGGGCTATCTGTGCCTAGTACTCAGGCTGAAGTATTAGAAACAAGGCAAAAAAACCTTGGAGTAATCAAGGACACTGATTTTTTGAGAACACGATCCTGTGTCCAGGGTTAGCATCATTGATAAGATGTTTTTTAACTGACGTTATTTGCACTGGGATCCCATCTCCTGCTTTGCTGCAGACTGCTGCAGCTGGTGAGGTTTCAGCAGCCTGAACTTGTCTTCAGCTGCTCTGTCATGCTGCTGAAGACAACTTCACCTCTTGCCAGCATGAATACCCAATCTGTCAGGAAGCTAATCTCTCCTAGCAGAGCTGATTTGCATTGCTAGATTTGCAGTCACCTCTTGTCTGTGCAGGGGACGACTGCTGGTCTCACAGTTTCACTTGCTTGCTGAAGCAGGGGGACTTTCTGGCCAGGTGGGCCTGTGGCAGCCAAAATTTAGGGATGTTAAAATTGCTCTGGAACTGCACCCTGAAGTTGTGGGTTTGAGTGTGCTTTCAGTCAACTCTGCTGCTGACCTTGACTCCTCCTATGGAATTATTTTTGGCTGGATTAGGTCCCCAGCCTGGTTTGCGGCATGGAACTGCAGGCAGGCCTGCCAGCATGATGGAGTAGCTGGAGTAGGAGTGAGCATCAGCACCTGGAAGAACGGCAGATCAAGTTGAAGTTGTGCTACTGCTGCACAGAGAGATCTGGAAAGTGTGCATGCGGTGGGGCAGGAAAACGTGCAAGCAGAACTCAAAGGTGGACTGGGGCACACAGGAAAGAGCACCACGTGCATCGCCCTGGTGTCCTCAGCTGCTTCTGCTGAGGTGCTGCTGGCACCCTTGTGCCCTTTCTGCCTGAAACAGCTGGGGCTGTTTTCAGCTCTCTGTTGCCCAGAGAGTTTTGAATTGCAGAAATATTTTTGAGGTAATCTTTAGTGCTGTAATTTCATAAATCCATGTCAGTAAAGGCATGGGAGTGTTTGCCAGGCAATGCTACAGTGGTAAGAAAATTTGAAGAAACTTTGAATTCTAAACTACTCAAACAAGAAAGAACAATAAATGCTTTTTTTTACAGAAAGTGAGAGTCAAGTTGCTTTTTCAACCTTTTTTTTTTTTGTAGCTGATAAAATTGCTCTTGACTTGCATGGCCTCAAAACTGTGGGGTTGAGGTGTAACTTGTGGTATGTGCTGCTTATTTCTGGGATTTTTAGTTTTTTCAAGACAACTGACTTACCCAAGCTGACTGAATGGTTTATATTCAATGGTAAAGAGTTCTAAAATTCCCTATCTTCTCAATACAGTACAGCAGAGTAAATATCAGCATGGGTAGGTTGTGGTGTAACTGAAAAGCAGCATGAAGGAGTCCTGGGTAGAGCAGGGATTATCTTTAGAGAAATCTGGGGCAAAGCTTTTACCAAGGAAAAATGTCAGGTGTTTCAAAATGAGGCACACAATAAACATGATTTCACTACGTCTGAGCTAAGAAGTTGTTTTGAATACTGCTTTTCAAGCCACAGGAGAGCACAGATTTCTTCACTGTGGAGTGAAGAGAATTTAGTGGCGATTGAGAGAAGAACCAGTCTTGGCTTGGCCTTTAAAGCTGCATGGCAGCTGATTGTTGAAGGTGGATAGACAACTTACTTCAAGGACTGCATGCTAATTATATCACCTCTGACTATGGTAGTGATGTTTAACAAATGGATTAGAATAATCCAGAAAATACACAGCTTTTTATCACTTGTAAAACCAGCCCCTTGTGCTCCAACTTATATCTACATACAGAAAATAAGAAGTAAGACCACATGGTTTTACTGAAGATTACACGGATATGAGCTGTCCTAGAACAAAATGAATCAACTTTCTTAGTACTGTGGTTAGCAACAAGCAAAACTAGGGCTGGTGTTTCCTATACTGAACCATGGCAATAACACTTAGTAGTTTCCTCTTTCTTTTGGGGAGGATGGCGGGGAGGGGGCAGGGGAGAGATCAGTTTTGTTTTGTTGTTGCCACACTTACTCAAATTTAAGTAGCTTCATAAATGTTTGCAGAAGTTTTTGATAAAAACAGAGGTGGATTTCTTTAATGTTCATCTGTATTCTTTTTCCTGACACTGTGTCAGGAAGGGGCTGACTGTGGTTTGTTTCTGTCCAGGCTGCAAGTGCTGCCCATTGACAGACCTACCTGGACTCCCATGAGCAATTAAGAGTTTTGGGTTCCTATAACAGTAGCAGAAGTTGTCTCCAATAGCTTCTCGGGCACATTTCAGATGCAGATTTACATGCAGTCGAGGTTTTTTAAATGTAATTTCCTCAAGTTATAAAGTATAGGCTTTCTTGAAAGTTGACCATTTGTATGAAAACTGTTACAAATTAGGTAGAAGGTATTTCATGTGTGCTCATGCTTCACAGCCTTCAGTGTGGAGGTTAGGAAGAGGAAGAATACTTGTGATGAACAAGGCTTGTTGTGACAGTGGGCCTACACAGAAATAGTCACCGTACAGAGTAGGAATGGTAGAAACTCACCTGGGCAAGGTCCTGCTGATGGAGTAGTTAGATTTTTACTCTGCTCCACTCCCTCTAGCAGCAGTAAACACCTCATTATAAGGAAGCTGTCCATAGAATGAGTTGAAAACCAGGGCAAAACTTGGAAAGAGGATTATTACAAGCTGGGCAGCAGTCTTGATTTTTGTGAAGAAGCAGTTCAAGAAAGGAAACAAACTGCAGCTATACAAAAAATTATAAGACCCTGTGCCCAGCCCTTATGCGTGCAAAGTTCTTTTTTGGATAGAGACTTCAAAAACTGCAAACACAACTTAGTTTGGTGTTAAGTTTATGTACATTGTGTGTATTGTTGTTGCCATAACAGTGGTTGAATGCTAGTTACGCTTCCTTTATTTTGGTGGTCTTAATATTGCTGTTTCAAGTAAAAAAACTTGTTTTGGGGAGCTTCTGATATGCTCCTGATATTTTTTACACTGATATTTACTATTGTCATTGTGATACTCTCATGAGAGGAAATGTGCCAAAAGGTAGCAAGGAGGCTGTCCTGAGGTCAGTACTTGCTCTATTAACCCAGAGATTATTTTGCATTATAAGGTAGACATAAGCAAATAACATGAAAAATTAAGTTATTCAAGATGCTATGGACAAAGTTCCTCTCAAGTTAGAGGAAATTTAGTAGAACAAATACTAATACTTGGAAACTTCTGAGTGTATGGTTTGGGCAAAAATTTATCTTTTGGGTGCAGCTGTCAAAGACTTGTCCTGGAAATGAAAGTACTTGGTTTATTGATAAGTTAGGAGCAACATCTAGCTCACTCTGTATCTGATTTTGCAGTGATATATGCGATGGTAGATATGTCACTGTCACTCAGAGCAGCTTTGAGTTTCAGTAAATACGTACTGGATGTACTGACTTAAAAGGTCAAGATCTATCTGCTCTTTTCAAACCTTGCTCAAAGGTCTGTCATTCAAGGCTGAAACATTTTGTGATTTTGTTCTCTCCTATGGTTCTGACTCCTGATGATGAAGGAAAAATTAATTCATATAACTGGATGTGTATGCAAATGAGAAATAAGGGCCAGAGCTGTCCAGAAATCCTGTGGGCAAGTGCCCTACAGGTGATGCCTGCTTGCCTGTGCAGTGTGGTCCTGAAGTGACCTACCAGGGAGTACTGGGAGGAGGTTAGCCTGGAGCCAGCAGTATCAGCTCCAGTACTTTTGCAAACACTCACTTATTGCACAGTGAAGGCTGCCAACAGGCCTCAAGTGATAACTGAGGTCACTGCTGGCCTGGCACTGCCCCTGAACTGAATACCCCCACAGGTACACTGCATTTGCCTTCTTCCTGTAACAATTTATCATCTCACCCATGAAGCAGGAGCAAAGAAGGTGCATCTCCATCCACGGTGCCTTTCTGCCTCAGTGTGGGGCAGCACAGTCCGCACAGAGTCCAGTCAACAAAGCCGAGAGGTTTTGGTGTGAGATTCTAGCTTGTGAGCCTGACACTGTGCCACCACCCTTTATTTTGTGGTTCCTGCTTGTGCTGGGCCATATCAGCTGTAGAAACAGCTACTGAATGTACAGCAGTTTTTGGACTTGTTCAACAAGCAGCTCAGCTGCCTTCCCAGGGCTGTTAGGAATGCTGGAGGGAGGACAGGAACTGCCATGGCTCTGTTCTTCTCTGCCTCTGGGTGCCCAAGGATCCTGCTGATCACCTAAACTTACCAAATCTATATGTAAGTATTATGCAACATATAGCATTTCTTTATGTTCTAGTGAATTTGAAACCATTTTTATACTTAAACTGTTCAATCTCATTGTCTGGGTCTGTGGCTGCAAACTAAAATTTCAGTTCTATTATCCCTAATGCATAAGTGTTTCTCCCCAGTAAACTTAAACAAAAAAATAAAAAATCCATTGTGCTTATAAGTCAACGAATTTGAATTACAAATTTGAAGATACTGTGACTGTAATAATTATTTAAGGATGAAAACCCAGGCAGGCAGATGCAGATGTGCTCTTGCAGTTTAATCTCATGGTATATTCACATGCTTACATTTGTATCTTGAAGGAAAAATGTGCTGCAACATTTCAGATGTTTTCTGGAGCTCCTTTCAGAATGTGGAAAAAGTGAGCAGCTGGTTTATTCAGACCTTGTTAGAAGGACCCTGCAACAGACTGGCTGTGAAAGAACCAGAAGATGATGAATTGGCAAAGGAAGAATAAAGACCAGATGTCAAGGCTGAGGGTTACTACATTGCAGTCTTTCTCATGGTGATTTCCAATTTACTCAGTGATTAAGTGGTGCTCTTGCTCTATGGCTTTTCCTAGCCAGGTGTTTCAGTCCTCTGGAGTCTCATGGCTCAGACCAAGACTCCTACAGCTCTACAGTCTGAGTTACTTAGTGACGAAGACACAGCTTTCACCGCAGATTCTCTTTTATTCCAGAATTCCTGCCTGTCATCCTTGTTTTCTGTTATTTAAGCTACACCTTACCACATTTCTTTCAGTTGGTTACTGTACTGAGAGTTTGGTGACAGGAAGCTTTTTGGTTTCAGCTCTCCAATGATCTGAATATTGAATCCATTTGCTAACTCTTTCCTCCCAAACATTTTAGGAGGTCTGAGTTGCTCATCACTTCCCTTCTCTTTCACTTCCCCTATCCCTGTTCTTGTCTTCCTCTTTTCTTGCATTCAAGTGTAGCCTTCCCTAAGCAGCCCCTGGGTAGTAGAGGTTTGCTGCAAATGTATTTATTACTCACTCTCCTGGTCTCAAGTTCTAATGCAGATTGAATTTTTTGCATTTTCAAGACTGAAACATAAATTGAACAAGGTCTTTATTTAGCCAGAAAACCTGTGCAGTATTTGCAGAGCATTATCTTAATTAGCTCCTGTTTAAATGGCTGGCTGTCTCCTGAATTCCTATCGAGGAGTAACAACAGAATCAGAAAGCCTTTGTGTTATTTTATGTGTGTTCTTCATTGCGGACTTCAAGTAGTTTGCCTTTGAAGCATCAGTAGCTCTTGTCAAACATGCCTACCTTCATCAGTCCCTGGAGTCCCTCCTTGCCACAATAAGCCTTGTGCTTTATTCTGGCCCTGTATGTTGGCTGAGGTGTCTTAAACAGCATGATTAGGGTGGTCTTACTGTTGCCAGGTCAGAGGTTTTGCTATGCAAAAGCCAAGAGGAGTGCCACAGAGGTGTGGGTAGCAATGGGTGAACACATGATGGGCAGATAAGTCTGAATTTGAATTTCCCACTGCCACTGTAGTGAGTTCTGTCTGTGCCCTGCCCTTTCTACTGACAGTCTCCAGCCCCACTTTCCTGTTCTTCCACTCCACTTCTGCAGTGGCTTTCTGCCCTGCCACGAATGTTGGCGGGTGGGGCTGTGGTCTCAGGCAGTGGTGTGGTGTGATTACACACAATGAAAGTTGCCTTTGAGTTCTGCAGAAGACTGCAGGCACAGTCACCTTTCCTGTTAACTTGCTGTGACTCTTGATTCCAACTGCTTGCATAGGGATTAATGCCTTTTGGATTAGCTTCTTTTTATTTTTTATTTTTTTTTAGCATTTTAGTATTTTAGTGCCCACAAGTTACTTGTCCTTTTATATAGGTGTGTGTATACATTTGACTTATTGACTTACATGCAATTCTCTTCAAAGAAAGGTTAAATATAAATTGCCTAATACTAGAAAGAAATTTTATGGCATTTTTAGGCAAAAGACTTGCATTTGTCTTCTAAGTCTAATTACAGGGTTGATAGCAAGGCACACTATAGACACTAGTATTTTTCTGTGTTTTGTAGTTGCATAGCACATTCCATTAGCCTGGCAAGATTAAACTGTCTTTCTCATTATTTTGTTTACAGTCTCCTTGTGTTAAGTTGAATTGAGGTCACAGTAGGTAAAATTAAAGGAAATGAAATCCATATGGTAAAGTTTTGGCTGTTTTATTTATGATTTTAATGTATATTACTAATAAAAAGCAAACAGGTTAAAGTAATTCCAGTGAAATTAACAAAGCAAAGGTAAGTGTGTCAAAATACAGACAATTCAAATTACAAGTTAATTAAGAAAATAGCAAATGGGTAAAGGTGGAAAAGGAACCCTTGACACCTTGCTGTTTTTTCTCATGAACTAATCTCTGGAAAAGGAAAGCTTGTTCAAATATGCGATGTTGTTTTGAATGCCTTGAGTGTTCAAAAAATAGTTTCGTTTTTTTTTAACCCACATGAAAAATGTCATTTTTGCGGTAAACACATGTAAACTAAATAAACCTTCCAACCAGAGGTGATACCACTGTAACTCTGAAAGCTGCCTTGAAGTTTGGCTGTGCTCATGTGTCTACGCTAAGCATGTGAACATAGTATGGCCTGTAAGTGAAATAAATAGCTTGTAATTGGTGTTCACTGCCTCTTCAGGGTCCATTAGTCTGAGTGCTTTCTTAGACTTGTGACTTTTTTGGGAACCAATGCTGAGGCTTTATTAGTAAATAGTGAATATGAGTGAAGAGTGTTTAAAAAATAAAGAAAAAAGAAAATGTGAGTGAAGAGCAGGTAAGATCAATTGTCTGAGTTGGCCTAAAAGTTTAAGGTCATAGAAAGGAGCTAGGGTTTTAATGGTGTTTCTTGAGCGCCTGAATCTTGGGAAAACCCATTGTGCCTTGAACTGACCATGTTAGCAAAGTATGCAAAGATAAACAGTTACAATTTTATTAAGCAATTACACTAGGTATGCTGGAGACAGTGAAACCAGCAGTTAAATGTTGGTGGAAGTGGTTGAGCAACAAGCTGATACATTGCGTTCCTTGTTTGTAATCATAGATGGCTACACCTGCAGCTAAATGAATATGGTTGGGTTTTCATCGGCTTCCTTCAATTCCATTTGCCTCCTTGTTCTTCAAACATACTGAACAATTATAATGAAGTTACGATAAAATGAAACATTGTTTTTCTGCCCAGGGTTAAATGACCCTATTAGGAATGAATAGCCATACTGTAGTATCAACAATGTTAAGGTAGTGTTGGAACTCATTATTGTCTTTTAATATTTACTTCTACTGAAGTCGCATGTGATGGTACTGTAGAAAGCTGGAGGTTTAGAAACAGACTACAGGATGTGTATACCTATAAGCAGAAAATTGAATGTTAAGCTTTCTGGTAGTACATGTAGTCACTTGCCCAATGCCAAAGCCGTCTTGTGTCTGTGGTTAAATGAGACTTTTTCTGAACTTTGTGGGGGCTGAAGTATCTTGAGACATGCTGGCAAAAGTCTGTAGGGCTCCTAAGACATCTGGCTGAAATGGAGTGGTTTTGACAGTTGGCTCCAGGAGCGTGGAATGTGGTTGCTGTTGCATCACTGTCCGCTTGTATGACAGTCCCAAGGTCCATGTATTGTAATAGTGCTCTTTATCTGTAGATGGATGTGGCTGGCCTTGTGGTAGCACATACATAAAACTGAAATAAGACCTTTATCAAGAAAATGGGAGGAGGACTCAGGAAAGTAAATGCACAGGAATGAGGCTCTCTGGGAAAGCTCAGGGGAAAGACTGGTTTAGCAAACATTTTAAATTTTATATTAGGATGTTTTTTACTGGAGGTCTGTGTTCAACACTCCTATGCTAATGGTGCATGTTTGCTTTCCCTGTTTGTGCACTGTCTGGCAGTTAGATGTAGTCTAGAACAGTGGCCCTGGAGATCCTGTGTGACACAGTTTGTGAGTGGATAATATTTATCTGCTGGCCAGAAGAGACATTTGTATTTTTGTTTGAAAATGAGCCTGCTTGCTTTGACAATGAAATAACTAGATTAGGAGAGATATAGCCATTTTTAAGGGAGAGAGTGGTTCAATGTTGGAAATGTTTGAAAAATTACATATTGAAGACCCCTATTCTTTAAGTATATTAGTCTACTTTCTCATGTGAATCTGCCATTCAAGTTCACAGCTGTGGTAGGTTTTTTTTAGTGCTTGCAGTGTCTGCCTTTGTCTAGAGCCCTTCTTTGGAGCAAATGTTCAGGGAATGGACTGAATACCCCTAACTGGAGACGCAGAAAGAGGTTCAGGCCATCTGGTCTCATTGCTGAGACACATGCTAGTTGCTTGCAATTGTACTTTTTGACAGAAGTCTATAGAAAGCTGTTTTCATCAGAGCCTTAAATTTTTCATCCAGAGATAAACAACTTCCAGCATAGCCATATTAGACCTGTAGGTACAAAATACCTTAACACAATACTTGTAATGGGCGTTTGGTGCTGTAAAGCCATTTTTTCTGAGTAGCCTGTTGAATTATTTCTGTTCACATAGTTATGGTTGACACACTTTCTTCTGCATATTTAATAAACTTTTACATTAGATACCTGCAAGTTGATAGTGGGAGTGGAGGCTTGAGGGGAACTCCATCTCATAGCTTTGAGAAGTGTTTTTCTGATATCTGTACATGTATCTTCTCCCTGTATTTTCCAGCTTCCAGGCAGTGCTCTGAGCTCCTGTCCTGTTGCAATGAGGTCAGCTCGGGGAGCAGTAAGCCTGCCTCAGAGCATTGCCAGCTCAACCTGCTCCATGCACAGGGCCTGGCTGGTGCTGTACTGATGCAGTGGGCAGCACACGAACTGCCGAACTAGAAGCAGCCATGGAGTTGAACTACCCAACTAGTAAAATTCATCTTCTGTGCCTTCTTTTTATTCCTAGTAAAATTCATAGTCTCAGCACCCCATGGTGTGGTACCTGAGAATATGAAATTTACTAGGAATAAAAAGAAGGCACAGAAGATGAATTTATCGACCTCTTTCAAACTAGGACAAGATAGTTGTATGTTCATATGTATGTATACTAGGTTTTAAGATGCTGTGACTATCTAAAATGCAACTAGATTCTTCTTGAAGCTTCAGTGCTGAATTGTAATGACAAATACTTAAGGTCCTCGCAGTACAAGAAGACATAAATGGGATGCTGCCTAGAGCCTCAGCTCTGTACAGGGCTCAGCTATCACTGGGACTGGCTATGGCCAGAAAACTGTCAGTCAAAGGTTTTTGTGCAAAGGCTCTCTGGCTTTTGTTTTTGCTATTGCATTGCTCTGTTGAGTACTTTTGATTGTACTAATCTTGGATGGGGGAGTATGAGCTTGGGAGGACAAGGCAGGAAGGTGTGAGGGGGACATATATAGAATTTGCAGAACTTCTTGCCAGTGGACTGAAACATTGCCTTGCCTTACTGTGTGGCTCGGACAGCAGACAGATGAGACTGCCAAATGTGGTTTAGTTAATGTTTAATTCAAACACTCCGGTGAAAAACTTTTATCCCAGCATTTTACAGTATTTACTCCTGTATCTCTTTCTTCCCCCCCCACCCCACCCTGACTTTACAAATTCTATTCTATCACCGTAAGAGGATTTTGTTCTCTCCATCGTCTGTTATGTCTTGTTCATTGAGCTTCCCTGCTGTGGTGCCAAAAGAGCTCTCTTCCTTATTGCTCACGTCTTGCTTTCCATGGGAAAAAGTCTCTGGTGGCAGGAAATTGAGGGGGATTGGCCCTGGGAAATAAAAGCCTCTGTTCCTTTCTTTGCCTTCAGTGTAAGAAGTCCTTTGGTATGTCTGTGGCAAATGCCTTATTAAAGGGTCTGCCTGCTAGAAGCAACCACGTGCTGTTCTTGAACTGTTGCAGATAGTCCTGCGTGTGAGAGAAATTGAATGACCGGGAAGCCTTAAGTGCTGTTGTAGGTTTTGCGGGGTCTTTTTTCCAGTTTCAGTTTTTCCAAGATAACAAAAACTCTTTGATAAATGGTTATACCTGAATAACTTAAGGATTATGTCTCATAAAGTGTTCCATTAATTTGTATTCAGAAATTGTAAAAAATATTACTTTTCCTTGCATGCTCTTTTGGTACATACTACAAAAAGTTTAAGTTTAGAACCATTTAAAACTACAATCCATAGATCAATTGACATGCAAACTGTTGCAAGTTAGACCTGTGAAACATCTCTTAGTTAATGTAAATTCTTACATAAACTACTGTGACCAGCAGGTCAAGGGAGGTGATTATAC
The DNA here is from genome assembly GCA_013397075.1 of Rhabdornis inornatus. Lineage (NCBI taxonomy): Eukaryota > Metazoa > Chordata > Aves > Passeriformes > Rhabdornithidae > Rhabdornis > Rhabdornis inornatus. The sequence goes on from VWZS01009296.1 coordinate 52,413, forward strand.
CTGCTCCACTCCAGCCGCATAACAGCCCATCTGGAATACTGCATCCAGCTCCGGGGCCCCAAGCATAAGAAGGATGCTGATCTGTTAAAACAGGTCCAGAGGAGGAGGCCACGAAAATGATCAGAAGGCTGAAACATCTGTCCTGTGAGGAAAGACTGAGAAAATTTGGGCTGTTCTGCTTGGAGAGGGAAGGCTCTGGGAGAGCCTATTGTGGCCTACAAGAAAGATGGAGAGGCGCTTTTTGTATGGGTGTGTAGTGATAGGACAAGGAGGAATGTCTTCAAACTGAGAGAGGATAGGTTTAATTAGACATTAGGAAGAAATTCTCTAAAGGTGGTGAGGCACTGAAACAGTGGTTAGATTTCCAGTAAATTCAGTATCAATGTAAATTATCTCTGTGATCTTGGGGCCTCCAAAATCCTTGTCATGGATGTAATATGAGGATGAACTCTGAATTGGATGACACTTAGAGACAGTACTTGTTTTTAAAATTCTTGTGTGAAGTGACCACATCTCTGTGAACCTGAAGTTTTGATTCTCTTTCCAGATTCTGTTGGTAAGGTCATGGCTCCAGTGGCTCTTGTGCACCTGGGCTGATTGCTAGTTTCAGTAGTAATATTGCATCTTCAGACACAGTGGCTCTATTTCTGAAAACTTGCTTGAATTCAGAAATTGTTTTCGTGTTGTCTACTAATGCTGAGTCTGATGTAGTAAATCCTGCAGGCACCGTGTTGACTGCAGGTGTGTGGAGCACCTTGGGTTTAGTTGTCAGCTGTGTGGGCAGCAACTGGCATAGCTCCAAGGATTTGCCAGCAACTGGAGTGGCTATCTTGGATCAGGGCACATCAGAAAGTTTTTGCAATTAATAACCAGACCCCAAACATCAATTAGTCCTAGATACTGCCTACACAGGACAATTTTAGAACAGGAGAGTGCATGTAAGTATGATGTATCAGTTGATGGAAGATGACCAAGTCTTCAATTTAGGAAAAACCCTTGATAAACAGTTACTTTTGTGCTTAATATGTAGAATATACATACATAGGAAGTTGCTAGTGGAATGTTGCTTTATGTCTGTTGAATCAATTGTGGGAAGAATTAGAAAGTTGGTGTGCTGTACTGAGTACCAGAATAAATCTCTCATGTGTGGCAATTTAAGCTTTAGTACTACTCACTGACTCATGTGTTTCATACATCCTCTTCCTTTACTGTTTTTTAATGAAGTGTATATGAGTGAACTTAGTGCCTTAGCACATATTTTGTGTCTACTGACTCTTGGCTAACAGGGTGTCAACATCTAAAATGAATTGAAATAGAGAGCATTAAGGCTAGCATTTCTGTTTGTTCTTGTTGGTTGTTCAGATGCACTCTTAACATTCCCTCTTCAAGGGAACATTTTAGATTCTTCTTCTCAATTTGAGATTAAGTAATGTCATTAATGAATTTAATCATAAGGTATTGTTTAGATGCCTTTTTTCTCTCTGTATAGGTTTAATGTAGAGCCTTGTTCCATGGCATTTGGATCTTCTCAGCTGGAACATTCTGTGTCAGGATCCTGTGTAGTAGAGGTCCTCAGGTGAAGCCCAGCCCTAGTCACTCTGCCACACAACACCCTTTATTGCAGCACTCTCTTCTTTTGTGAGCTGACCATTATCAAAAAGTTACTGATACAGCAGAAATATGTTTATTCTTTCATCAGTCTTCCTAGTCTTCTGACTAATACTTGCTCTGTTAAGCAGAAAGACTGAGCTTTCTGTCTCCAAAATAAACCTGCTTGTGTTTTGAACATGGTGTGGCTGGCTTGATGGATGCTTCCAGGATGTTTGAGGAAAGATGTATGCAGGCCTCTAGTCAAAGACTGAAACCCTTGCCAAAATATATTATTATAGACTGGACCTTAAAAACCCAAGTCTTCAAAGTAATTGCCTCTGCAGCTCAGTCCTGAGGCCACCTTTATCGTGTAGGTTGTCATTTCTGTTTCTAAAGTTGTGTCTGCAACCACTCTTGATGTGATAGTACAGTTGCTTTGAAGCCAGTATATGCTGCAGGGTAAGTGTGTAATCAGACTTATTGTAAACTGGTGTTGAAAGAGACTCCTCCCAGTATTAGCACTGTAGGTGTTGGCATTCCCTGTCCTCTGTATTTTCAGTGCTCAGATATCCAGCCCAGAAACTTTAGCTGCTTTGGCCCTGACAGGAAAGAAGTCTGATTTCCAGCTTGTGAGCTGCTGATCCCTCCTCTAGAAAGGAGCTGGGTTTTCTATGTTCCAGTGTCTACAAGTTACTCCTTTTTGAATCTTGCCCTTTCCTCTTATTGTTGCAGTGTTTACTAAGCAGAACAACTATTACAACTCCACAATATCTGTTGGTACCTTCATCCACTCTCTGAATCAATCTTTGCAAATAGTTTTAATGAGGGATTTGAGGCTGGCCAGGGCTGCTTGATCTGGGATGCCTTTGTTGGGGATGGGAGGCGCCCATGGATGTGCAGATCCAAGACTAGATTGTAAAGCATTAGTGTTATTCGGGTTAATTCCTAGACTGATACTTATCAAATGGGTCATGTGGTTTTCCTTCACCAATCTTCAGACAAGCTGCCTTTTTTCTGATTTGCTTATGTCTGTGTTCAGTTGTCTTTGGAGGGCAGGAGTAAACAACTGTTTAACAAGTTACGAGGAACAAGGCATGGGAATTGTCATGAGAGATGAAGGCTTGGCCTGGTATTGATTGTCCCACCCCAGCTGACAGGACCATAGCCAACTAGGACAATCAGCTGGGCTTTTCTGACAGCTCTTGTCTCCATTTATGAGCACTCAAAGCTTTTGAAAAGGGACCCTTGGTCTTAGTGTTGAGAACAATAAAATTATATATTATGTTTCAGTGTGGTGGCTTGTCAGTACTTTCCCCTCACTCCGGGAAGTCAGGAGCCCTCTGCAGCAGGAGAGCTATGTCATGGAGTGGGAGCAGCCTATCTGGTTGTGCTGATGGTGGTGAGGGCAAGAGCAGTAGTAGAGCAGCCTCCATGGCCAGTTTGCCAGGTGCAGTGTTTTACCATCTGCGTCCCATGTTTGCCTCCAAACGAATGTTTTGGTTCATGGTAAGTGATATCCTGATTACAGTATCTGAGAGCTCATTTTAGAGTGAGTCATGCTTATTGGAGCTACCAGACTTAAAAGAAACTCTAAGCAAGATGTATTTGTTTGATTGGTGTGTGAAACATCTGGGTAATTAGGAAGAGCAGTCTTAAAAGCAAAGAAAGATGAGAGATATCAACTCCCATGTGGTCATTAAAACTTAAACTACAAAGCTTGAAGCAGCTGTACAAGACCTTAACAAACGTATGGTAGCATCAGTCCAAAATGTGGGTGAATAGTAATTTCTTTTGTGTCCTCAGTAAATGCATGTGAGGTAATTTCTCTGGCTGCATTTTCTTTTTCTTTTTTTTTTTTACTTGCCTGAGGTACAGGTTTCAAGGTATGCAAGTACTTGCAAAGCCCGGAGTCCTGTTTTTAAGTGCCTTTTACTTGAGTTACCTGTGTCCATTACTGAGAGTATTTATCCACTACTTGAAGCAATTGTCAGGGAAAAGCTGAGAATATGCTCGTGGCATGCACGAGTCTGTGTGGGAATGGAACTAACAAAGGATGTCATAGTGCATTTCAGGAGGAGCAGCAGCTGTTTTTTTACTGAGGATGTGTCATGATGTTCTCAGCTAACCAGCTCGTGGGCTGCCACAGAAAGCAGCTAGCCCAGCCTTGCATTTCCGTCCCCTCCCTTGTGCCTGCACCATTGTGCCTGCCAAGTGTGCAGTGGCTCAGATCAGGGAGCCAATCCTCCCAGAAACAGGTCTTTCTAGCAAGAGCTGCCCCTTGTTCTGGTTCACTGATGCAGCCACTGGGTTGCCAGCTATAGCATGAGAGGTGATGTGAGCATGTGGCTGAAAACATGAAAGAACGTAGGACTGCATTTTTCACAGCATCATCAAGGCTGGAAGAGACCTTCAAGATCTAGTCCAACACTCAGCTTAATACAAATAGGGTGTCATTTTGGTAACTGATTTGGTAACTTTGGTGCTGAAGGCTGTTTACAAAAGTCTCACCTTCTGTGGCTGAAATTCATCTAGAAGTCAGCACTACGGTACGCTCCTTCAGACTCGCTGCTAGAAACACTTGGAAGCATTGGAGAGCTGCTCACAGAGGCCCCCTCTGTACTCTACAAGCAGAGAAAGACTAATCACAGGGTAGTAGCTGTAAATAATGGGGGTCGTTTAGAGCTGGAGATGTGCACAGACATCCTTAATAGGCTGGGAGAGTGTTTTTATGGGGGTGATGAGGTTGCAGCAGTAAGTAGGAGAAACCATAGATGGTTCATTTGATTACAACCCTCATCGCCTCCATCAGTGGGAGGCAGCGCTCAGCATGTTGCAGTCTCACGGGTTCCTGAAGTTGCAGCCAACTCCCACGTTGTCCTTGAGATACCTTTTGCAGTGTGTTGTCTTTGTCTCTGTTGTTGAAGATCTGGTAAGCATGGGGCTGCTCCACCTGCTTCTTGCCTTGAGCTTCCTCATGAGAGTCCTCAGACTCCTCTGAGGATGTGTAAGCTGAAGTTCTGCTTGCTTCCAGCCTCAGCCCCCATGTTTGAGTGCTCCATCCTGCCCCCAAACTAGGCAATGGCCTCAAAGTAATACATGCTTGGTCTTGAAGAAGTGAAACTTGATGAATTCACTCTAGAGAGAACAGAACACTATTGGTGACCTAGACATCTTTGTGCACCATACAATAAAAGGCCTCTTTTAAAGAGAAGAGAGAACTATTTTCATTTCCCTTCTTCAGCAATTCACCCAGGTTCTAAGTAAAATTGCTCTAAAAATCACACTGATTCATTTATAACTTGGCTTGGGTTTCTGTTTTCAGCTATTGTGGATGATGAAAGGCTTTCTGCAGAGGAAATGGATGAGAGGAGGCGTCAGAATATTGCTTATGAGTATCTGTGCCACTTAGAAGAAGCAAAAAGGTAAGTAAATGAAAGAACACTTATTTCTAGCTTTTAAATATGGATGTTCAGGCCTGTTGTGTTCTTCAGCATTACAAATTTTGATTCAACATCTTGAATTGCTTGGATTAACTGAATGTCAGAATATAATAGCACTTAGTATGAAAAACCAGTGCCCAATATGCAAAGTCTGGTTCAAGGAAAGATTTAGAAATAATCAAGACAACATCCTGAAACTGGCTGTGATGTCCATTTTCACCAGAAGTAGGGGCTGGATACTGAAACACAAGGCTGTAGTTTTGTGAGAAGCTGAGTCAGGCTTACGTGGCTAGCTGGGGAAAGTATTTTGCTCCTGGCTGTGTGGCTGTGCTCCCTTCTTGTGGGAGTGACTCAGGTTGCTAAGATGGCAGAAAATCACCTGGGCTCTTACAGGTTTAATGATTGATATCATCTCAGTGTTACAATGGTAAGTGCAGGCAGGGCAATAAGATAAGATGGACTCTGCTCTTGCTTTAGTTCCTATTGGTCAGCAGCACTCATCTCCTGAAGCAACAGCCTGTGAATGTGCGCAGACTTTTCATCACTTTTGTGCAAATGTACTGTGCTATGTTCACTTGATTCTCAAAACAAATATTTGAAAACATTTTCATAATTAGAGAGCAGGGAAACAGGGTACAATATCCTTATGCTTTTGAAGTAGCTTCAAGTGCTGCAATTATTGTATATGTAAAAGCATATTTTATATTCTGTGTGATCAGACTTTTTCAAAGATGCCTATTATGCTCATGTTATTGTTATTGGCTCCACTGCTAGTGTCTTGCTTCTGCTCTGCGTTTGTTGATGATAGTGTCTTTAGTTTACATCCAAAGCTGTATTTGGGTGACTTTCCTATTAATTTTGATGGAGAAAAGAATACTTGAACTGTGATTAGTGGTGTAAGCTGTGAAACCTTAGTGTGAAGACGAAGTATAGAATCTTTGTAGTGGAGCAAACCAGTGTATTTCAGTAATCTACTATTAAATTGTGCTCTGGGCCTTGAATCCACATAGTTTCCTTCTCAATAGTTGCCAATGGTTTTGTCCTGAGGCACTGTTATAAAAATTAGCCATTCTTACTTCCTCTTCTCTACATTGTTCCATTTGGTGTAGCAAACATTGCTTCCTTTGCTGTTTCTTCCTCTTTCTCCTGCAGTAGTTCCCTGTTCAGATCTTTAAGTGGCAAGTGTCTTCCTGCTGCCAGGGAGGACTGACCTGCTCCACGTGCTCCTGCTGCCCCCATTGCAGTTGCAAGAGATTGCCCTCAGTCAGATGAGTCAGCTTGCTATGCTGGCTGTGCTAAGGGAATTCCTAGCTCTTTTGCTGAGTTAGTTTTCTGTGGCTTAGGGAGCTGACTAGTCCGATCAAGAGGTCAGAGGAGAATCTGTGCAAGCAAGAGGAAGGTAGATAGGTAGACGGGGAGCAGCTGTGCAGTGGAGAGAGGGAAGGGAGCAGGTTTCACTTGTGGAGATGTTGGATCAGGTCCACCTCAGTGAGTCAAGGTTTGATTTCACTCAAGATTTCTCCTTGGTATGTTGCAACTCCCCTACCTGCTGTCTTATGGTATCTGCTCTCCAAATTAAACCCTTTCTCTTTTGCTAGTATTATGACTACATTTTCTTCCTGGCTCTCTTCAACCTTTCCCTTTCCCAGGGCTACTTGTCACTTTGAACTCAAGTCCTCTAGTTAATTTGAAGCAGGTCCCTTGATATTTCACAAAGAAATGTGAAGTTATTTTTACAACTAATGACTTTAATTAGCATCTGCTATGAGTAACCTCCTCCCCTTCCTTGTATTTATTTTCATAGAGATTTTTGCCACTAGCAGTATTCTGCTAGATGAAGCATTCCTTTAGCTGTGCAGTCCATGATGGGACCTCATATCCAGAACAGTTACTCCCAGGGCTGTTAGGCACCTGTAAGCTTTTCTGGATCTCTGTTTGGAAAATAAGAATATGCTAGTACTGTTCAATGGTTATTACTTCATAAAGTGGGAATGAGTTCTGCAGTGTAAGGAGCGTAGTACTTCCCTTATTAAGGGATTGGGCTGACATGGATGGAGCTGATGTGGCAGCATGATGCTGTTGGATGCCCTCCTTTGCCTCAGTGCATTGGTCCCAGTGCTCATTAGGAAGGAAGGGGTGATCATGCAGGGTGTGGTGAAGGCCCTGGGGGTGCTTCTGGGTAGACAGAGCTGCTGTGAGAAAAAAAGAGTGTGAGGGGAAACTTCTCCCTTCACAGAGAACCATTGAGGTAATTTTGTTGTACCATGAGACTTTTACTACTGTGGAAACAACCCAGCAAAAAGCAGGTACAAAACAAGTAGAAATGCCTGTGTTCCTTTGCTCTGTAGCCCCTAGCCCTGCTTTCCCAGGAGATGACTAATGTTGTCAAGGGAGGCTGAGCTAAGGCCCAAGTTCAGATGCCAAAGGTGCCCACATTTTTCCCATCCCTAATCTGGCAAAATGGGAAACATGACAAAGTTCAGTATCACTCCTCACTGCATGGTTATTCACTCTGTGTGCTTGATTAGGGGTGCAACATGTTGATGTGCAGTCCTTGTCTATACCTGCATGATTATAGCATTTTTGCTGTCACTAGGGAGCCTGAACAAAACTGCAGACTCTGGAAAGCGAGGTGGAGAGAGCAACAGGGTCATAATTCAAATGAAACCAGCTGGGGAGGCTTGAGTGTAGGCTTCTTCCACAACACGTGGTAGGTCCTACCCTTCAGCTGTGCTGGGAGAGTGTTTTCACAGGAAACGTTCCCAGGGAGGGGCATCCAAAACTTTTGCTGCTGCTGGACAGAGGGGTCCCAGTTGGGTGCTCCCCAGCTCTGGGGCAGTGCCCATGGGATATGCAGGCCCTCTTCCCCTGCTGTGTACTTCTGGCAGTGGGTCTGAGTGGGAGCAGGCAGGGTGGTGCCTTCAGCCCCAGCAGCAGCAGCTGCTTGTGAAACCACCCAGAGCTGTGCGTGCTGCCTGCTTGCTCACAGCAGTACGCTCCTGGGTGCATCTGCGGAGTGGGGACTGCCTTTATGACGTATTTAATCTTTGTCCTCAGTACTTGGAGAGGACTTTTTAATATTCATAACACTATGGATATCAATGACAATAAATAGACTGAATGAGTAAGTTGAGTCTTTCCAATTGGCAGCTGCTGAAATGACGGCAAATCCTATTTTAGATAATCAACTGTGTGCAAATACAATGTGCTTTGGTCCATACTGGACAGTAATAAATACTGAAATGAGCAATAAATAGCAAAAGATCAGGCAGAAATGACTGGGATAGCACTATGTCAGGAGGCATATTTTGTTTCTCACCGTATTTAAAACAAAAACATTATTTTACACAGCTCTGCATTTTGAAATTCCAGAATTAATTAAACTGGTGAAGAATGTGTGCTTTCAGCTGCTTTTCGGATCACTGTTTGCGTACTTAATTCCTGTAGCCCAGCTTTAATAAAAACTTGGCAAGTTCAACATGAAAAAAGAATCCTGTTACTAGTAGCTGATGTTTCTGCAAATACCTTCTTAGCTAGGCACAGTATCTGTTACACCTATACAACATAGGAAATTGGTTTTTAAACACAATTAGGAGGCTTGTAATATCTGCAGAGGTCAGTAAAGTTTGATGAGGTGTTATATTTGATATTGAGGAAAAAAGCTTTTTTGTTAGATTACTGGGCCCCTTTCTTCCTGAAATTACACATCTGATAAAGTGAGGTTTTGGTTGCTTGTATACATGGTTGGATTTATTATTTTTGTCTTTAAGGAAAGTCTCTTGCATACTAAACAAAAAACCAAAAAGGAGCGATAAAATGGATAGTATCCCATGTCCTTGAACTTCTGAGAAGAAAAAATCAAGAATATACAATTAGGAGTAGGAATTTTCACACGTCAAGAAATGTCGCCATGGAGGCCACCGATAGAAGCCCTCCAGATGTTACCCTGATGCATATCCAGTACAGTTTGGAAAATCATACTAGTAAATAGCAAAGATCTAAGGTGGGCATGAGCAGCTCTGTTGTGGCAGGCCCTGGGGCGGTGGTGGAGTGCCGTGACCTTCTAAAGAAACGTCCTGGGGAGGACGTCTTCATGTGAGCTCTCCACTTTGGCTGATACAGGAAGAAGAGACAAGAGCCGCATGTGGTGGTCCAAGGCAAAGCTTCATTCTACTTTCCTTGAAGGGGTCCAGGGATGAAGTGGCTCGAGGGGAATGAGGGAGCAGGGTTCATATAGGAAAGCCAGGGGGCGGGGTAGAGCATTAAACCAATCATCTGAGGGCTCAGGGGCAGTACCAAGGGGGAAGGGCCAACAGGCTACAGGCAATTTACATGAAACAGGAGGCATGCTGGGAGTAACTTTTGTAACCATTATGTGAGGGAGTGCCTAAGGGCTTAACCTCCAGGGGAGAGAAAGGCAGACTCTATCATTGAGAGGCTTCCAGCCTTCCCACAGCTCAGGTGGTGAGGTGTCACAAGCTGTCATGTCTTCTTGAATTATGTGAATTTTAACAGGTGTATGCTCACATTTTTCCCAACCCCAGTCTGGCAAAAGTACTATTTACCACAGCGTCCTCACTTCCAAAGGAAGTACCCAGCACATCAGATTCTGGCTTGGGTTTGGCTTTTGATGTTGCTTGTCTCGTTGCAGATGTTTCATTACTGCACTGTAAAGATAATACAGATTTGGAGGATTTAAATTGTGGTTGAAGCTTTGGCATATAAAGCAGAGCAAATTTTCACTAAATGTGTTGTGGCTGGCTAGGCTTATAATCATCCATAGTTAAGTAGATACTGTTTCTCTTGGCTTCTTAGAAATTATACCTTCTTATAATAAGATTGAATTTGAACCATGGAGCTCCTCATTTTACTAGCCTTGACTCTCCCTGCATGAAATGGAATATGCTTTGTTTTATAAAGCATATTCTGCAATTTCATAACCAGAGCTGCCAGAACTTTTTTTTCTTTGCTCAGCTGTTTGGTAAGGCAGTAACTTGTGTAAAACACTGAAGCTTTAGCTTCAATATTAGGAGAATAAAGATACAGGAAATTTCTTTTTGAGAAGTCTTTTTTTTTTAATGTTGAAAAATTAAATTCTCGTTCTTCTGCAACTTATTTTCAATATAAAAATGTTTCCAGAACCTGCCTCTTTCATAATATTGATTTTTGTTAGTGGGTTTACAATGGCTAGTTGCAGTATTGCTTGATATGATAGTTAGGAACTGCTGAGTAAAAGTGTACATACAGTTTAATGTACTTAAAAGGTCAAACCCTGAAGTGCTTACTTGGTTTTGGTTAAAGCCAGAAGTTTTGTAATACCGTCACACAGAAAACTCAAGTTGCCAGGACTGTGAGATCATGGAAGGTGGCTAAGGGGGTCGCTGTTTCTGGGGGAGGTACCAGAGTCCTATAAAGACTTGGTGCACTGCAAGTGAAGTCTGCCAGGTTTCATGTTGCTGTTTCTCCAGGAGTAAAATTATGGAACTGTTCAGCCCTGGCAGGTCATGAGTGAATTAATGTTACTCAAGTGCTTTCAGACTACAGGAAATATGTAAAGATCCGTGCCCTTAGTAAATACTAAATATTGTAACGTAGCTGTAAAAGTACCTAATTTTAGGCAGAAAATGTTAAAATATTTCTTCGTAACATGTTTCATATGGTTTTGTCAGAAATTTTTTTTTGGGATTGGTACTCTACTATCATGTTATAAATTATGAACTTTGCTTTGTATCCCTGTGTCTGCCTACTTTAAGCCAAATGAAATACTAGTGAACATGGCTGGCAGCACCTCTCTAAAAGTCGCATGTTTGAAATTAGGGTGTGTCATGAGGTGAAATTCTTTGAAGACACCTACTTAGCTGTGTTATACCTGTTGCTGCAGTATCTTGGTCCACGCAGAAGTACTGATCAACAAGTATACTTGCTGTTTCACATCTTGGTCCTCAGCATGCTTACTTAGACTGCCAGATACTGGTAGAACATTGTTTTGTTTCGGGGAGTTATACAATTGTGTGGATAAGCCAGAATTTTTGTGTGCAAGTGTGATATCAGTGATATCAATCAATCCAATAATTGCTTGGATAGTGATATTTGCATATGTAAAGTCTTGATGGTAATATCTAAAGGCGAGGGAAATCTTTTGTGCTAGCTTCTGTACAGGATGCATTGACCTGCTTACTGGAATGTTGAGGTAACATGTAATGGGTCATTGCTCAGTGTGTATTGCTGTGGAATAATGATGTCGAGTAATGATGGATGTGACTTTTGTTTTTGTAGACTGAACCATATGGCACTTGTCCCATAGCATGCACTGAAGCTAACAGTATAGTCACTTTAGAGCCAGTTCTCTTTCTCAAAGTTTTCCACCTTTCTTTTAGGCACTACTGTTTTGTAAAAGGAATTGTAGTTTGTTGGTTTTTGTTCTATTTTTAATGGAAGACTGACAAATTTTAAGCTAGTTCATGCTCTGCTGCCCATGTATGGGTGTTTGTAGGCTCAGCTTCACAAAGAGAGCACACAGCATTTTCATTTCTCCTTCACTTTCTCCTCTACATCTTGGGTTATCTGTGGTGCAACTAGAAAGCTTCTCTGACTTTATACTCCATTCACAAGTCTACCCAATTGTCAGATCAAAGTAATGGCTTCATTTTGCACCCTGGGTAGCTCCTAGTTAATATTAAACATGACCTGAGATGGCCTCACCAAGGTATCACTAGAGGCTGAATTGTTACATTACCATAGGGAGCACTTAAAGGAATAGGGACACAGGCAGGGGTGCTTGTACATCACCAAGCCGAAACTCTGTATCTGGAAGGCTGCTAAAGGGAAGCTTGGGACTGAAATATGTAGAGAGGAGCAGAGCTGTGAGGATTAGAGGTGGCAGAGGTACTTGGGGTTTGCACCTTGCCTAAGACAGTCATATGAAGCTGCTGTTGGGAAGGATCTGTGACAATCAATACCTTTGGGAAGGAAGAACATCTTTTGCTTAGAGTTGAAGGGCTTAAGTGTTGCTCTTGACCTTCGGATAAGTCCTTCTGCAGTGTTTCCTATTTACCTGAGAGCAGCCAAGGCCTTTGCTTCTCTTTGTGTTAATAATGGAATAAGTGACAGCAAGTGTGGCAGTGCTTGTGTGCTATGCCAGTGCCACCCACACTGGACTGCTGTATGGTTGCATGCCTTACTGCTGGAGTAGCTGACCAGAGAGTGGGGCATTCTCCCTGGCACATATCCCATTGGGCTATATCTCTATTGTAGCACTCAAAAAGCTTTGTTATCATCTGTCTGTTTGCTTTGGACCAGAGGAGGAAATTACCTGGACTGAAAGAATTTGCTTCTTAACAGCTCATTTGCAGGAGTGTACTTTTCACATATTGAGATCCTCCTTTCTCAGCTTACATGTCCTGGAGAGCTGTTGATCTTTGTAAGGAGTGTTTATTCAGACTCTGGCAGAAAGCATTGTGGGGAGTTATGAATAGCTCTTCATAGTTCAGAAGAGATGGGGCAGCAGCTCTATGTGGTAACCTTTATAGCACCACTTTGTACTGACCACTGCTGCTAGTGAGGTGCCCACAAGTGTGTATGGGATCTTACTGTATTGGATACAAGAAATGACTGTTCATAAGAAACATGCTGCTAGAGCAGGAGGCTTTTGCTATTACTTTATGGACACTAGAAATCCATATCTCTACTGCTTTGAGACTGAAAGTCCTAAAATCGGTCCAGTGAATGTTTAGATTTGCAAAAGAACCGATGTGCAGCTCTGGATGGGAAAAGCAGCTCAAGGTTTGGAGAGGTCAGTGCTCACTGAATGTGTAGGTAAGGCGTTGCACCCAGCTTTTCCCCTCTAGGTACTGCAGGTGAGCACTTCCTAGAATAAGGCAATTTCTGAGGGATGTAGTCTGGGTTCCTTTGAAAATCACTTCTGTTGCATATGTCTCAACAGTCCAGAGAAGAAGCGCTCTGGCAGTTGGTGTCTCATATTTAAGAATGGAGTTATGCTGGAAACTGCTTTGGCTGTGGACGTTGCTCGCCACAGACCATGTGAATCCTGTGTTAGTAGATAGAACTGTTGCACAACCAGTGTTCCCCACCACGAGATGAGTGGCAGTCCTCTGCAAGGGGTGTGGTTGCTTTTTAAAGCAACATGTGGTCAGATTTACAACTGGGCTGATTCGGTTGTGAAGTTGTGTGGCTCAGCCGTGCGCACTGTGTGGTGCTTTTGATTGCTGCTGGTCTCAATGATTTGTGTGCTTTAATAAAGATGACTTTGTATTCACCTGTATTTAACTTCAAGATTCTCTTGAGAGGTGTAATAGTGTCCCAAAGGAGATAAGACCCTATATGGTCTTTGTAGGAGCTTGGACATTTGTCAGAGCACTTATTGATGCTCTGAAACAACTGTCGTTTGAGGCTGATAGTGTGACAGCCTCCCATAATTGCTTTTGCTATTTTTATTGCTAGATTTAGATAGGCAGGTGCAGACCTCTGTGCGTGGCTATGTAAACCCCTCAGATTCTTTCTACCTCAGTCAAATTAGGGAGAGCTGTGAAAATGGCTCTGTTCTTCATAGTTTGTTTTCCAGCTGCCCATGTTTCTTTGAATTGCTTATGCACTTTATGTAATGCACAGGAAGACAAGTTTCAGGGTAATCTCTTCAATGCAACATTTAACACCAAAAGTGGGAAAGATTCTTTTAGACAAACCACCCTCTGGAAAATTTAAGTGGTATATCCATTTTTCAACTGAGTTGTGGAACTGGCATGCATTCTTGAATTAGTACAACTTAAAGTAATTCAGTTGAATATTTTCTTTAAAACACAAGGGAAAAAATTCTTGACCAGATTTTTATTTTTCAGTTTCAAATCATATTAATTGGTTGGTGTCCCATATGAAGTGGTTGGTGCTATTAGATATTGATTCACAAATAGATGAAAGACAAAAGACCAACTGTGGAGTTACCTTTTTTTGTGAAAAGAGAAATGGTAGCCCAAATATTGCTGTCATCCGGTGCATGTGTTCAGAATTAGCCTTGTGTTAGGCACAAAATAAAGAGGTGAGATACTGGTTGTCTGTTTCAGCAGTGGCAGCAGGACACGGCCTTGAACATTTAATGTACTCCACTGTTTCTACTGTAGTACACTAGCACCATTCTTGACAACTAAGGCCTGAAATTGGTTTCAGAAGCAGAGACTGAGCTGTGAATGGGTTTTGAACCTGACAAATTTGAGTCTGGGGAAAGGATTATTAATGAATCCTCTCAAGTGAATGGAAGGAGCTGCTCTTGAGCTTGATGTGCTGGGAAGTGCTTCATACAGCTTCTAGTGTCTGTAAATGCTAGGTAGGTTCTAGCTTGGAAGAAGACACCTCCACAATCTGCAAGTGTAGCAGCTCTACTAGCTTAAAGGGGAGAGAATCTTACAGGTTTTTTTTTTTAATTATTTGAATTAAATTGATAAGTATTGACAGATGAGTTGTACTGTGGCATTGAGTACAGATTTTTTCTGGTAGGATGGTGGCTAATGGCATGTATAATTTTCCAGCTATCCAGAAGATGAACAACTAGACTGCCCCAGGATGCGAGTTCATGGATTGGCAATTGTGAAGATGTGTAATTCCTGCAAGGCAGGAGTACGGCTACTCACTTTGCAAGGCGGCAAGCGTGAGAGCCTATATTCTCATCCTGGCTTTTATTGCTCCCTTATGGGCTATTGGTGATGTATTCACCTCACAAGAGAAGTGATAAAGCTAGTCTGACAACTCAAGCCCTTCTGTCAACTATAGCACATTAACTATTCCTAAAACTTGTTTGCCATCAAAGCAAGTGCATGCATTATAAAATTTGATGCAGTAAGAGTGTAAGAAGAGCTCTTGTAATGAATGAAGTTGACTTAAACTCAATGCTTTTCATTGCCCTGTCATTCTGTTCTCTGTCTGCTTGTTGTAGGTCCAAAGGCAGAATTTGTCCAGTAAGGCAATAAAAAAAAGTGATTCCTGCACTGTATATCCCACTGCACAGAAATCACCCTGCTGTATTGTAGCTATGTTCAGGTCACTCATGTGCTTTGTTTGCCAGTGGATAGGGTAGAAGAAGCTGTGGGAGCAAGGAAAGACAGGGAAATAGCTCACTGGAAATATGCAAAAAGTACCCCAGATAGGAGGCTTAAGATGGGAGGAATCTGTAGAGGGCCATTGCATGTAGATTATGGACCCTGGCTGCTGTTCCTGGGGTGTGAGACTACGTGGGGTTATAGAGGATGCTGCTGTATGCCAGTCACATTTGCCCATAGGGCAGTCTGTCACTGACCTTGGAGAAAGGTTCAAAGCATCAATTGCATCATAAGCTATATTCTGTGTCAAGATTGTCTTTAATGCTTGGCTGTCAAACAGGTTGCTCTAAAATGGGTAAAAATCAAATATCTATTTACACATTGTGCTGAACTCTTTCTCTGTTAAAGAAACAAAGCAGTGAAATGATGTCACATCAGTAGATGTTAAAAGCTGGAATGTATTTCTTTCCTGACAGTTTCCAAGTTGCAGATGCATCCCCTCCCTTGCTGTGATCCAAGGAAAGCACAGTGTACTTTATTCAAGTACATCTGCATTTGCCTGATGTACAGACCCACTCATGTGGGATTTACTTTGCAGCATGTTTGGGGGAGTGCCAGGCCTTGGTCTGGCAGTCTCTTTGCTGGAACAGAGTTCAATGGGATTCGTGACTGAAGTTGGAGTTTAGGGCTTCCGATTTTTCTGTTTAACATCTACAGAATAGGGAAGTGTTGACTTGACCCACCCAGTAACTTTTGAGGCACACTATCTTCAATTGTTTTAAAAAACAAAAATCAAAATTCCACTTAACATTGAACATATGCTATTGGGAGAGGGGAAAAAATTGTGGTTTGTTTTTTTCCTCTGAAGTGTTGATAGCATTGAAATAAATGTGTTTGTGTTTGCAGGTTTTCTGAATTTTTAATAGCTTGCTTTTACAGTATTTTTAAATCCTTTGTTTCTGTCTCTTTTCCTTTTTTTTTCTTCCCACAAGAGCTCTGATCTAACCTTGTGATTAACATAATACTTAATACTGGGATGTCTACTGTCTATTTTGGGGAGAGCTTACACTTTACTTGAAGTCTTGGTAAATGCAAGGTGAAGTATTGGATGGTATTGGCATATTTTTGTTGTTGTTGTTTATAAAGCTGGAGATATTTTTAAATATTCCTGCTGCTTTCTGTCTCGACAGGGAGAGGCCTTGATCTGTCTTTCCTAATGTGATTCCAATTTCAACATTTTCTCCATTTCCTCAGGGTCAAAGTGGTATCACATGATGGTTAGTAGCACACACTATTTTTCTAATTGAGAAGCAATAGAAGAACAGAATTTATCCCACAGGTGTTATTTATTTGTGAGCTTATGTGCTCCTACTCTGATGAGGACAAGGTAGAAGTACAGGGAGACTTCTCAACATTTTTGTAGCATCTTCTGTTTCTTTATTGCTGGAGAATAATATAAGTAAGAAAAAGGGTGTCTGCTTAAGTTTTCAGTGCCTGAAACTTGCAGGGAGTAATTAATTTGCTGTGGTGCTTACTGTCCGAGATTGCAACGGTATTTTCAATGTCAACAGCAATTATTTTGCTTCTTGGGAAATCACAGAATCAGAGAGTATCCTGAGTTGGAAGAGACCCACAAGGAACATCGAAGTCCAGCTCCTGGCCCCGCACAGGATGGCCCCAAAAATCACACCATCTACTTAAGAGTGTAATTCAAACACTTGAGCTCTGTCAGGCTTGTCAGGTGTTGTGACCAATACCCTGGGGAGCCTCTTCCAGTGCCCAACAACCCTATGGGAGAAGAAGCTTTTCATTATTATAATAATGATGATGATAACAGTAGTGATGATGATAGCAATAATGACCATAATAAATTATAAAAACCCATGTTTAACAGCATTTTTAGATCTTTGTAAAGGTGTCTAACAAAAATTTGGATTTTTGCATTGCAGTGTGAAAAAGGACTAGGAAAGCAGGGGTAACTGGAGGATTGACCTTTAATAACCCAAGATGCCAAGGAAGAGGCAATAGACTGCAGCTGCTGAAATGAGACCTCCTCTGAAATCTATAAAGGGCTCCTTATGTACTGAACATTTGCTGGCGTCAGCAAAACTGTTATTTGTATTTGTTCTGCTTTCAGCAGATGAAGTCAAAATCTGTATGTGGGCAAAAGATTCTCCTTCATGCAGTTTTGGTTTGGATTCTGCCTAGTGCAGAAAGATTCGATCTGTTCATCTCTAAGCACTTTCACTTTCTTGTAGCTTGACTTTAGAATTCAACACCAAGGGCTGAACTGTGCCATTGCTTTACAGGCTTCCTAAAAGCATTGATACCTACACTGCAGCGCAGAATTTTCAGCAGTCCATTAATTTCCAGCAAGTTCAAAGAGAAAACATGCATGCAGTACTTCTGATTTACACTGATGTCAAGATTGGTGTCTTTGAAAAGGAGCTACTGTCTCAGGGCAGAGTTCACAGGGCTCTGTGGATTTTGTTTCTGTGCTGTCTGAACTAGGTGTCACCAGAGGAATTGTATCTCCTCTGAAGATCCTGCTTAGCTGGTACTTTGATAACATGATTAGATTAATAATTAACACTGAGTGTGCTGTGTGGCCTTTAATGTGATGCAAGATGTGAATGAGCAGGTGACTGTAATGAAAAATTTCCTTCAATATACAAAAGGCTTATATGGTTCATCACCAACAAAAAGGAATAATAAGAAATTTGTAGAATGTTTTGATTTTATCTGAGTCTTTTTCTCTTTTTTACAGGAATGGCAAGGATTGGGACTGAGAGGGAGTGTGATGTTCATTTGGGAGTTTTCAGGACTAAGCAAATTCCTTTTAACATTTTTTTCCCCTACAATTGCTGAAAATAAAACTGGTATGAAAATGGCTTTCTGGCCTTTCAGAAAGACAGTACA
>VWZS01009296.1:70450-179564 GCA_013397075.1 Rhabdornis inornatus
AACAAAGACTGATAGAATAAGGTGAAAGAAACATTTTTTGTAAATAAAATGTTATGACAGTTTGTGCTTTTCCCAGGCATGAAAAACATAACGTTGTTTTTCTTAAAAAAAAAAAAAGTTGTATTCTTGGCTGGTGTCTGCGCTACAAAGGGACTGAAGGAATTACTCGGTCTTGTTGTTTTTTAGGTGTTCCACTTCTCAGATTCATTTAAAGAAGCAAGTGAACAAAGCTCCTGACCTTTCTCTGTGGTCACTTTCTCTTAGCCATTTGTTTCAGGTCAGATAATTGTCCTGGTACATGCAGTGCTGGGACAGAGCAGGGAGGGGTAGCATGGGTTTGCTTGGGCATCTGTAGCAGCAGAAGCAGGTACAGAAGAATAATCTGCAGCTGGGGTTTTTCTTCCTCTACAGGAGAGAAACCTCTAAATTTCTCATGACTGGTGGAGCAAGGATTTGTGAAAAGTGAGTGCAAATTTGTTACCTGAGCTAGGTCTAAAATATATATGATATGAAGCATTCAGCTTTGAGTGTTGCTGTTAAAATAAGAATGGGTCTTGTGTAACATGGGATATATCACCTCAAGGCAGTGAATCCTTTCACATGGCTGCCTACTAGTAAAAATTCTGTCTGGGAAGCATTAGAGCATGCAAGTAAAACAAGAAAACTGCTTTGTTTAGAAGTACAGCTTTGGTAATGCCTGATAAAGCACTTTCTAAAATAACAGTTGTTAGTGCTTTCGCACAATACTGCTTTCATCCAATTTTGACATTTAAGCATTGAAATACTATTGAGTTAGTGTTTGCAGAATGTTTTCATGATGACGATATTACTCTAAGGAGTTTGATCAAGGAGCCAAAAAACTGAATAACCTCAGGCATCTTTTCTCTTGCTGCATCATCTGTTGGAAAGTTTCTCTCAAGGCACACATTCAGAAGTCATGATGAAGTACCCTGACATATGTCCTTAATGAGTTTAAAGTACAATTCTGCCTTGAATAGAGGTCATATTTTAAAGGTCAAAAGTGCTTGAGCTGGTGATTAAAATGAGCTTTTTTCATAATTAATTTCTGTTTCCTCTGCTGGCTTATGGTGCTATAAGTGAACTGTACTGGATTTTCCTAGCGGTAAGACTTCTAAGTCCAATTTATTAATTGATGTGAACCTGTCAAGACACATCAGACTTATTACTTGATCTGCAGAAGTTTCCTAATGGCTTGTGAAATTGCTTATTGTCCCATAGTAAATTTTCAAGGTTGCAGACTGGAAGAAGTGTTTTGAATTGTAAATTTGTCATACTTGTATGTGAGTTCAAGATGGACTCCTGCCACTTTCCTGAGAAAAACAGTGTAAGAAACACTCTTAGGTAGGTGCCTTATAGTGATCCAGACCTTTTCTCCCTCTTTCACTGGGAAAGTGCTATGGTAAGTGAGAGGAGACTGATAGCTTTGTTTCATTTGGCTTGCTTATATTCAGCAGGTTTGACGATTTTCCATTATGTGAATAGTAAAGAACCATGCACCTAGGTTTCTAAGGAGCTCATTAATACCTTTTTTCTAAAACTTAATAAATGCAGTCTTGAAGATTTAACTTCTTCATGTTAATTTCTGGGCTTGCCTCATAAAAGTAAGCAATAGCTCTGTTCTTCTGATGTTTAAGAATTACAGCTGGCAAGTCTTCACCATTGGTTGTGTTGGAGGAACTAAAATTCTTTTAATACAAATCTGATGCTAGCTGCTGAAATCATAGAATGGGTTTGGGTTAAAAGGGACATTAGAGACCATCAATTTCCAACCCTCTGACCTGGGCAGAGACACCTTTCCCTATACCAGGTTCTCAAAGCTCATCCCCATCTGGTCTTGAACAATTCCAGGGATGGGATGGATATCCATGGCTTCTCTGGGCAACCTGTTCTGGTGCCTCATCACCCTCACAATAAAGAATTTTTTCCCAATATCAAATCTAAACCTGTTCTTTCAGTTTTTCCTCCCCTGTCATATCCATCTTTCCATCAAAAGTTTCTCTCCATCTTTCTTGTAGGCTTCCTACAGGTGTTGGAAGGCAACAATTAGGTTACCCCTAAACCTTCTCTTTTTCAGGCTGAAGAAACCCAAGTCTCTCAGTCTTTCTTTGTAGGAGAGGTGCTCAGTTCCTCTAGTCAGCTTGGTGTTCCTCCTCTGGGCTTCCTCCAACAGGTCAATGTCCTTCCTGTCCTGGGGACTGCCCAGTGCTGAATGCAGCACTCTGGACTCTGGGACCCCACCAGGGCAGAGGGTGGGAGCCAATCTCTTTTTTCTGTCACTTCTTTCCTTTTACTCCCACTAGGTCTCATTGTACAAGTGCTTTACTAGCAACTGAAAATCTGAATCTACAGATAAGGAGACTTCAAGGTTCAGATTTTGACAAGCTATTGCTCTGACTAAATCTGGGATTTTTTTATAGGTAGTCACATTGATTGAGGTCTGTGTTTGACATGCTTTTTCAGAGTATTTGGGGAAATACTGTTTTCCAGATACTGTCAATGGTGTGTGCAACACTGAACTCTGAGTGACCTACTTGGAAAGATTAGGGATGAATACAGTGAATATCCTGTCTCAGTTATATTAAAGACACTGCACAGTGAGTATGGCACTGCTGTAGCACATATGGCTTTCTGCTAGGCAGGCAGAGAATGAAAGCTTTTGGACATGGTGCAGTGCAGATGGTTTATTACTGTCACTGAGCATCAAACCAAAGCATGAGGTTTGGATGAGGAAATAGCAATACTTACAGACATGCACTGGTAAAAGAAACAGGTAAGATTATGTTCAGATGCCTCCTCTGATGATACCATCACCAAATGGTTTTATCAGCAGAGAAAGAGGAAAGGGAAAGATGAAAAGCTATTCTGATTGTGAGATTTGAATGGCCCCTTCTGTTCCATCAGCTGGGTCTGAGTGCTGGGGACAGATTTGGGGGTGCAGTTCCCTAGCCACTGATGATAAAATATGTTCCTGAATTTGAAGAGACTTTGTCTTGCTGTTCATCTGCTTTAGCCTCAGAGTATGTCCTGGGAAAAGCAACTGGCAAAGTCATAAACAGTCTTTATGGCGTAAATTAGACTAGGATGACATCAAAAGGATTCAAGTGTGAGCTTGAAGGAAAGGAACAAGATGAAGAGCAGAAGCAAACATGATGTGGGGGAGCAGGGGTGACCCATGCAGTGAGAAGTGGAACAGCCTCTGTGAACTTCTCCCAGGAGTCTGCCTCAGCAGGCCACAGCCAAGCAGTCTAAGTAACTGGAAAAGCAGTGAAGGAGGACATGAGGAACTGAGGACAGCTTTTTGGAAGAGGGGAGAAGATTGATTCTTCAGAGGATTAAAATAGTGTTCATTGCCTCAAGCATGCAGGCAAGAGCTGATAGACAGTTGGGATTGCAAGGTGGTGCACTGTGGAGTGGGCAGAAAGGGTTGGAGTCTAGTCAGCTTGGAACTGTGATGAAAGGGATGGGTGAAAACTCGGGTGCTGACATGTTGAGCAGGAAGTTGCCTGCAGGACCATTAGGTAATGCAGGCTTGCCCCATGGTGGGCTTCTGATAGTAGCCAGGACATAGTTTTGTTGTAACCTCCCTGTTTAGCAGGTATGGTGCTAATACTTCCTGTAGTGCTGTCAACAGTTAAATTAGTCATGATTATCCTCTTTTTTAAAAATCATTCTTTGCAATTTTTGAAACTTTGAGTCGGTACAGTTTTAAACATTGCTGTTTGCTCAGAACAAGTGCTGAGTGCTCACTTCTGTAAGGATAAGAAGGTCTTTGTTCTGCTCCATCCAAATGTTGAACTGTAAGCTCTGTATGCTCATGTGGTAAACAATTATTTGCATCTAATAATGAACTGCTAAAGCACACTGTGTCCTTTGCTCTTTTAGAGTAGCTTAGATTTGCTATAACTATCAACACATTATGCTAGCTATGTGGTGATTGTTAGCTCACAGCTCTGTACTTGGTGGGGGTTCAGCTATAGAGAGAGGGGCAAGGTCTGCCTTCCTTGGTGGTGCATTTCTTGGAGTGCCTCAGACCTGATAGTCACTGATCCCTAGATTGAACAAGTTCTGAATATGTCGGATTAAACAGTTCATATAACCAAGATATTTGACAATCAAGTGGTAATTTGCTATAGTAATTTTGAGAGTTAAGAACATGGTGTTAAACACTTAAATTGAGTGTGTTATGGTAGAGTTTTTTTGAAGATGTGCATTATACTTATAGTCAAGGACTGAATAGCCGAGAAACTTTGAAGTGAACAGGACAAGACTTATCAAATAGAATTTGAAACCCAGACACCTGTACTGTATATAGAAGTACAAATAAAAAACATCAAACCAGTGAAATAGTTTTAGAATGGAGAGAGATGACAAAATGTAAGGAGCCATTCAAACTTGGCATGAGGATCATTTTTGGGATGAATGGAGTCTTCTTGGTGAGTATTTTGTGCTGGCCTGGTAAAATCTGTGGCCTGTGAACTGTCTAAAAAGAAAATTCATCCAGACAAAGGCTCATGTGATGTATTCCCTGGGTCAGTTTTAATTGATCACTCATTTAGCCTCCTACTTAACTTTGAATCTGCTCCTGGATCTGCTTGTCATCTGTGAGAAGTGAATGTGAAACTTAAGTTCCAAATATTGTCCTCTGTTTCTGTCTTTTCTTCTTTTGACTTTGCGGAGGAAGAAAACTCAAACATTTTGCTTACTGGAGGTGTATCCTGTGCAAAGGTGAGCAGTGTTTCCTGACCAAAACATAGGACCTGTAATTTGATTTATACCAGTTATTCTTAACAGAGAGAAGGAGAAATACAATCTGTGCAGGAATACTGTGGGTATCTTTACGTGGTCTCTATTTTTCTATGCTTTCGTTTTTTAAAGAAATATTAAAATCCCAGAGATTTGTTCCTTGCTTGCTATTTACTAACTGATGCAGTTTTACTTGTGTGTGCCACACTACCCTGCAGCAAAGGTTTTCTCTCACTGCTGTCTTTCACTTACTGTCTGCTTCAAACTGGTGTGTGCCTGATCTGAAGCAAGCTGAAAATCCTTGACTACATGTGTTTTAAAAGCACTTGTTAGCTAATGGCGAGTATGAAAATGAAAGCATGGTCAGGGAAGGATCTTTTTAAAAATCACACCTTGCCATTGAGAAAGAAAGTGGCTGTGGGGATAAGGTCTTGTATTTTTCAGCAGATCTGGTTCCCAACCCTTGATGAAGCCTGATTAGTGTCTTTATATTTTTGAAAAGGAAGAGGAGAAAAATCAAAAATTAAAGAAAAATCCAAACTTCATGGTATTTTCTAACTATTGTTCTGCCTCCTCACTTTGGCTTAAAAAAGGTGGAGTTTTCTTCTGGCTCCCTTTTTGCAATTCTCTTACAATCTTACAATCTGATTTCTTCCCACTACTGCATCTTCCTCGGTCTTTGCCTTTGGGACAGTTGAGAGACTTGCTTCCTGTTTATGACTGTCAAATAGGTTCCCACCCTTTACTGGCATTCCCTTCTTTGCCCCAAACAAGTGTGAGTCTTTCTTTATCCTGAACATCAGAAGCAAAAGTATTTAGAATCATCTCCTTGGTTTTGCTAAGACAGTAAATTATGATTGAAATACTGTACCAATTTGCCTGCATGCTCAGCAACTTGGTGATACTTTTATGTTACATTCACACTTTAAGATTTTGCTGTAATGAGAAACCCTATGTATTTTAATGAGATCTTAAATTCTATGGAAGTTCGTCCCCCCAGGTCAAACTTCTTGTTTGCAAGTGATGGCAGTTTGCCAGTATGCTGTGCTTGAAAGGAATCATTGTGTAATATTTGTCCTTTTAAGCTATCCTACCCCATGACAGAATGCTATCAGCTCAAGAATGCTGCTTTTTACACAAGAACATGCATAATGACACAGAAAACAGATATGCATCTGTTGATTTGCATTTCATGTTCAGACTTGTGCTTAAGAGGTGCAAAATATGTCAAGGAATGTCACCTAGCCATTTGGTTTGTTTATTAATAAGCATGTGTCTACCATGGTGTAGTCTGTTTCTGGGAGGTTTCTTTTTCATGCAAATCTTGATTGCTACAAACTAAGCCTCCCTGACCTGAATAGCTTTTATCCTCTTTCAGAGCAAACCCTGACAGGTGTAACACAGCCTGGAGGAGATATTCTCCTCTTGGCTTCAGCAACTGGGCACCGGCAGAGGAAGTGGCTGCCGTGGCACAGCTGCAGCTCCTGTGCTGTGCTCATTGCTGGCTGACACTTTTTTTCCTGGAAAAGAGACTTGCTTAAGCTTCAGAACAGCTGTTTGTTATTATGTGCAGTACAGATACTTTTTCTGGCAAGGATTTTTCCATTTGGTGTGCATGAAGGTAGAAATACTAGATACTCTTGGTTCAGCTGATGCTCTTCTCTGATCCTCGAAGAATGATTTGATGGTAGCCAGATGTTCATCATTGTCGATCTTCATACCACAATTTCCAGGCATTAGAACAATGATTGCCTGTTATCATTGAATTTGGAAGCTCTTGCAATTTACTTGGTATTCATTTTAGCATTTGATGTAAGAAAGGTGAGTTGGCAACACAGCCAGTGTGTTGGGCAGTGTGGACAAATAGTGCTGGCTGTGGCTTTCATTGCATCTAGAAATCGAATTAGCATTCAGTCCTTTTAGGTTATGGTCTCATCTGATTCTCCCCATAGGAACACAATTGCGTAAGTCAACATACTCATCACTGACTTGCTGATTAGACATCGTACAATTAAGTAGGAAATGTGTGCATCCAGTACTCATGGCCTAATTAGTATTATTTGTAAGTGTTATTTCTCAGAATTATAGAATATGTGGAGTTGGGGATCTGCTGCTACAGCTGGATCCTTAAAAATCTATGGGGCCTGATGGGATGCATCCAAGAATCCTCAAAGAGCTGGATGAGTCCATTGCAAAACCTCTCTCAATTATTTTTTGAATGGCCTTGGAAATCCAGAGAGGTCCCAGCTTGCTGGAAGCTGATGAAGTTGTCCCAGTTTTCAGAAAGGGCAAGGGGGACAACTCTGGCGACTACAGGCCTGTCAGTCTCACCTCAATGCCTGGTAAATTTATGGAGAAGATTATTCTGGGATGTTTTGACAAACACTTGAGAGACAATGCAGTCATGTGTCACAGCCAGCATGGTTTCATGGGAGAAAAGTCTAGCTTATCAAACCTGATTTCCTTTCATGACAAGATAACCCAGCTGGTTGATCAGGGGAAGCTATTTGATGTAATCTTTTTGGATTTCAGTAAAGCTTTGGGTACTGTCTCTTACAGGATCCTTCAGGACAAAATGTCCAGCACACAGCTGGACAAGCACATCACACGATGAGTGAGCAGCTGGCTCACGGATCAGGCCAAATGGTTGTCTCAAAAAATTAAAGGAGATGTTTGGCTTTCCCTGTTGCTGGAAAACGCTGATACAGTGGGCATTACAGTGATTATAACACGTGGAAGAACTATAATGAAAGTTTACAAAAATAGCTTTTTGCTGTATGCCAAGGTTGCTGTCTAGGTACTAATCACTTGTTTATGGTTATTGTGACTTCTGTCAATGTACTTGTGGAGATCTGGAGAAATCCCAGCAGTTATAGTAGTAGCCTATTCTGGGTCAGAATTAATTAGGCTTAGTAGCTTTACTTTGGTTCAAGGAGCACTCTTGGTTAGAGACAGTTGCCAAGCTCCTCTCTGTGTGAGATTTATTTGTTTTGAAATGGAGATATCAAAGAAGACCTCTGTGTGAGCACTATTGACCAGATGAAAATTTATCATGAAGATGTGTCAGAGCTGTTAAAGTCAGCCAAAAAGCCACCCATATTCTCCTTTTAAATCTTAAATTATTCAGAACCATCAACTTCAGGATCTTAACTCTTGTTTTTTTTAAATTATCTCCATCCAGAATGTAATTAAATACCACTTGGATTAAAAAAAAAAGAGGTTTAAATAGAGATTAAGCATAAAAAGAACTATGTATATATTTAGTGAGAGTGTTGAACCATTTTATTGGGAAGCAACCTTTGCACATCAGTATGTTTGTCGCTTGAAAGGGTAGTGATAGGGACACACAGCCTTTCTGTCCTTGTTCTCACTGCTAAAGGTGAAGGGGTCATACATACATCTGTAGCATCTAACCTGTTGTGTCAGATAGTCAACTTCAGACACTGTGTACGTGATGCCACTGTTTTTTGTTAGCAATTCAGATACGGCCCATAAATCCTAGGCTAAGAATTCAGACAGAAATGTAAACTTAGCTCCAGCTGCACAATAATGTAGTGGCTCTGGTGATCTGTGCCTTGAAAGCAGAATAAAGTGTTTTTAAAAGGTGATGAGTACCGCTGTCCTCAGACTCATGGTATTGCCTCAGTTTGTAGAGGAGATGGGAGATGCCTGGAGGATCATACATATAACAGCTATTCAAATCAAGTGAAACAGACCTACACCTCATAATAAAACATGCTGATCTCTCTGACAAAGAGCAGGTATGTACATCTTTATGATGCTGGGGTAATGACCGATAATTTAGTGACAGCCTTTGATCTCCACAAAGCTCTCATTTGTAGATTAGTAAAAAAAAAGTTGAGCAGCAGCTTAGCTCTGCTTAAGATAATTAGACTAGTCCCTCTTATTCCTTCATACATTCCATGTAAATGCATAGAAAAATGTCTAGATGCATTAATAAAACAAGTATTAATTGGCTTTCAGCCTGACATGATTCTAATTACCACATTTTGATGCCTTTGGAAGGCACCAAGTAACTTTGAGCCTTCAGTCCTTGGTGAGGCTGTTTTTCTTGTGCACCATCTGCACACACCTGTGTGTTCCCACAGTGCAACTGCTAGAATAAATGACTGTGCTCTCTAACAGCTGCCTTAATAGCGTCCAGTGCTGTCTGTATGCAAAGAAGCATGATGTCTTGTACCTAAACTTTAGGTCTAATGGTACTCAGAACAGAAACTCATTACTAACCTGTCACATTTCTTCCAGGTCTGGTTATGCCTTCTGAAGTAGGTAGTACAGAGAAATCACATGTTTAAAATAATTTTTGACTTCTGAGAAAATGAGACTCAGTGAAAATCAAAGTATTATGAGATTAATTAATATACATATTTGTACCTCTTTGGATATGCTGGGAAGTGAAGTATGGAGCTGTGGATTTGCTGTCTAGCCTGTGTAACTGTTACTCCGGTTTATGTTCTCTTGTATGTTTGTCATATTCTGGTAAACTTTTAGATGCAGGACTGAAATTGTCATGATTTTTGCTATTTGCTTTGTGTCTTTTGATGGTAAGAAGAAACTTGCCCTTGCTCTGTAAAGCCCAACACACTCATGATGACAAACGCTTCTCAGAGAATGGTTTAAAGGGAGTATGAAATTGAGATATTTGCTCACATAAATGGGTGAGAATCCAATCCTAAAAATAATGATTTCAGATGTAATTTTTTGTTGACAAAGAGTGCTTTTGTTAGTATTTGGAGATTTTATGAAGCAGGAAACAGATCTGGCTAGTCCAGTAGTTTGACTTGAAGTACTGGTTTTTGGGAGTAAGCCTAGATAGTGGATACAAAACTGCAATATTTTATTCTGATTGATAAAACCCAAAATGGTTGAGTGGACTAGCTTTTTTAGAAATCCAGTTCTTCCATCAGAAACACTGTACTTTTCCTATGTGGTTTCAGTTTACATGTGGGTGTGATAGATTTGACTGACTTGACTCACCCAGGTGAACGTTGGTTACTGCTCCTTCTCTAGACAGCCAGGTCCTGGGGAAATTGCTCTTTAGTCAAAGAGCTGTTCTGCATAATAAGAGCAGGAGTGATTGCTGCATCCAGATTCACTGAGCACAGGAATTAAAGCCATTCTTCCATTGCTTTGAAAGCCATGCTCTCCCCTTGTTTTCACAGGTGCAGAGAAGACACATTTTCCCATCTTTTTTGAGATAGAGTCTATCTAACTGCTTTTAGCTTACCGTGCGATTTTATTGTTTTGTGGTATAGCCACAAGTATGGCCTTCTATTTTAGGAAAGCAGATAGAAAACAAACACTGATTTTCTGTCTTGAAGCATTTTGTTTCGAATAGTTTGATATAAAATTCAGGAACCAGTAGGATTTCCTGGTATTAAAATGATCAATATTCAGAAATCCTCATGTACATTTCCACTAAAAGACAAACTGTATATTGATAAGCCCATTCCATTTCTGCATGAAAGACCACCATCATGGTTGGATGGAATAATTTTTCTAACATTTAGAAACAGAGCTTTAAAATTACTCGAGTGCATAACAGCTTAGCTTGGAGAGCCTTCTTTGTGACCTAGGAGAAATATACTGCTCATGTAGCTTACTCAAAGTGTAGCAAAAAAATAGGTAAAGCTGAGGAATTTTTTTGTTACTTGAACTTGATACAGAACCCAAAGTATCATGAAGATCTGTGCTTTCAGTGACTAAATATGGTGCTGGTAGCCAATGGGGGATGTTGGGCTGCTGGTCCTTTTTTCACCTGTCAGATTTTCAATTCTGCACAGTGGTGCTGTGTGATGTGACAGCTTAGCACATGTGAGTTTTCCCTTGTACACAGCTCTAGAAGCAGAGATAGTGAAAGCCCCTCTGCTGCTCTTCTGTTAGAAGCACAGCTGCAGCTGAGGGGAGAGGTTGGGACTGTTTGAATGATGTTTCAGTGACTCAAGGCAGGGTAAAGATGCAACAGGACAGAGCTGTCTTAACAACAGCTTTGCTCTGTATCTTTTTACTTCTGGGGATTTCTTGGCCTGTGGAGGCCATCTGGTACCTGTGTCTGAAAACTCATTTGGTGCTGTCTCCACAACTGGAGCACAAAATACTGCAGGAAGCTGTGGTCTCTGCTAGAGTTCAAAGAACATGGTATATCAAGAACATGGCCTTTCCTTGACTAGAGGTCAGAAAGCTGAAGTCAAAGGTGGCTTAAAAAAAGAAGTAGATAGCGCTAGACAATACTCTAACATGAGGATGGCTTTTTAATGTAGTTGTGTTAGTTTGTTAATGTCATGAAATGCAGAAGCACATTAAAAGTGCATTAGTTGGATATAAATCATCAAATTATGGTTACTTTTAAAGAGTTATAATTACTTTAGGGACCAGGGATAGAAAAATCTGGAAAAAGTCTGTTTCCAGTGTCATGTCAAGGAGATGGACACACATCACAGATTCAACCACAGCATTTTGAGTGTTTTTAGCTAATGCTATTATTTGGGAGGGGAGAAATGGTTGTGTCTGAACCAAGGAGATATTGGTACAGCAAACCTGTGTCTTGCTCCTGTATGCACCAATGAGCAGTGCTTGTTCTTTCTTGGAGTACATATCTCTCTAACCTATTAATAAATCCCTCATTCAGTGTGCAGACAGTCCTGGTTAGCAAACACTTGAAATGAGACTCTGCAGTTATGGTAGATGAAATGCTTCCAATACACCTTGAAAAGAGTTATTAGTGTTAGATCTTACCCAAGCTACAAAATAAAAGCTAAAAGGAAAGTAGTGTATGTTAATGTGTGCCATGCTTTTATCTGTGGACAATATTCCTACTGTCTCTGTCAGCTGTGGATAGGCATTTAAATCTTCTGCCCCTACAGCAACCTTGTTCCCAAACTGTGACAGACTTAGAAACAAAGATTGGCTTTGCAAACGAGATCCAATTAGTGACTAAAGAGGAAACATTCTTCTCAGGGTGGATAAGTGTCTGGATTCAGTGAAGAATTGGAAACACTTCCATGATAATTAGCATTATTCCTTAAGACAGTCTGTAATGAGAAATTGTTTCCATAGTCTTTTGTGTCTCTTTCCATCTATTTCCCAGTTAGATTAATTGGAGGGCTGGACAGGGTTGAGTAGAGAAGCCTTGTTGTGGTCCAGTAGTCCTGTCTTGTGAACAGGGTTAGTGAAACTGCTGCTTACAGCTGTGGAAATGCTCAGCCAGAAAAAGCAGATAAAGTAACTTGTACCTCAGTGTGTGTTTGCATACCTGCTATGAATTGCCTGTCAATAAACTAATCCATGCAAGCATGTGATAGTGAATTCTGGTGTTTGGGACTGTAGAACTGCATTTGCCTGATCTCTTCTCAAGGTGCTGCTTTTCATTTAAGTAAAAAATGAGATTTATAGCTGGTTTTTCTGTACTGAGCAGTGGCTGAACTTGTGTGGACCCCACAGTCCACTAGAACAATAGAAACCTTTGAATCATGTATATTTCCCTAGCGATGCTCTCCCCACATCTCGCAAAGTGACTCACAGGCTGGGCCTGCCATAGTTGACAGAAAATTATGTCATCTGGATACTGTAGTATCCCACGTACAAACCAAAGGCTATTTAGAAATTAGGCTGACAACTACAGAAAGGAAATAGCTGAATATCAGATGCATATCTCAATTTTAAAATCTGCGTAATTGTGTGCGTGCTTATTAAATACAGGTGTAGTGCAAAAGGCATAAAGAAAAGCTTCAGTGTTTCTTGAACTGTGTTTTCTGATGACTGCAGAGTGGGTAATCCTGTTCTCCTGCTGGTTGTCTTGTGCCAGCAATAGTTCATGCAGCCAAGCTGTGTCAGATTAGGGAATTGATTTGGTCAAACACTAACATATGTATCTTGTGTTGTTGCATTAGTTCTCAGCAGGATCCGTTCCCTGGTTCCACTCTTCCCGCTATCCCTAGGGCACTGATGTGGCCAAAAATTGAAGGGAAAATGTAGACAAGAGTGCAGTAGAGAATGGGAAGCAGAATAAGCATGTTAACTTGTCCAGTGGCTGGTTATCTATCTGTACCTAAAGCAAACTTGAAATTATATCCTTAGCCTCACTTAAGTAGTTTGACAGAATTTCAGATGCAAACACGTAACGTATTGGCACAAGATGCTTCTTTGTGTCTCCTTTACCCCCCCCACTACACGACTCAAAAAACCATTTGCTGTTTGTGCTCGTTGTGCTGTAGTGGGACCTGGAGAAAGGTTGCCCTGTGGAGCAACTTGTCATCCTCAGGAGTCCTTTGTCACAGCAACTCGGGGCATTCTGATGCTGGCACACAGCAATGCAGCTCCTGGCCAATGGCCTGCACAGGCAGATGAAACAACATTAAGTAAGACTAGGGTCAAAGGCCTTTCCTTTGTAAAATGTCAAAGGCAAAAGAGGCTAACAGATATGATTTTGTGGGAAAATTAACAGTCTTCTAACATTATGTTTTGGTTCTGTTCCTCTCCTGTTTCTGGCAGATGTATCAATTTGAGTTCTGCTGGTTTGGGAACGTATGTGGAATTTAACTTGCTACTAAGCATCGTGTTTTCAGATGTCTGACCCTGGCCTGGAATATTGTACACAATATATTCCCAAGATAAATGAACAGAGCAGCATGTTTCTTATTACTTCATTTCTGTCTCTGTGTTAAAACCAAACTGTGAATAAAACCTGGCATGTAAACTGATCCACCTGTATTAAAGTACAGCACTAAGCAAGACAAGTCCAAATGTTCAGCCTATGCACTTCATTTCCCTATGTTATATAGTACTGCTTCTGCTCCTTAGAGCAGCGTGCTTTGCTGCTTCTGCTGCTCCTAATTATTGCAACCAGAATACCAACAGATGTTCCTGGTAAGACCATTAAATATAGCATTTAACTCAAATTTTTCATAATTTAAAACTCATTCAGAAAGATATCTTTGCCCTTCAATTGTCCCTAACCTGTATCATATCTTGGACCTGTAACTTAAAAGGAGTTAGAAGGGGTCATGATTTCCCTGCCTTTCACTTGTGGAGTGGGATTTCCCATTTAGGCATCGAGGGGACAGGTACTATCAAAAGAGATTATGCTCCCACCAGCCTGTAACTAAAGAGCATTGAACACTTGTTCATTGTTCATCCTGGTTCAAATAGTTGTTCCTCATATGTCATTCAAATGCATTGACAATGAGATATCCATGGTGGCCGGTTTATATAGATGTAAAAACCCCAAACAAAGTATAAATAAAGTGTTAGGCATCAGGAGAGCTAAGTACAGACCCAACAATGCATATGCAAAACTAAAAGGAATTGCAATGCATTCGTCTTGTTGTTTAAATATTTCGTGCCCCCACCCGGACTTGAATCCACATTGCTTCGATATTTCTAGATGCTTTTGAGCGTTTTGCTTTCCCTTGACATGCACATTTTGTCCTTGGAAGACTCTGGCTATGCAAACTGATCTGCATTGAACAGAGCTGAAATGATCCCAGTGGTTAGACTGGATTATCATAGTGACAAGATTTGTGAATTCAAAACTGGGTAACTGGAGGATTGCTGGGCAGCCTCATGCATGTTCCCGTAAGCATACATACTATTAATAGAAGTTGCTACAATAATACAAATTTACTTTTAGTCATGTTAAAGTAGAGTAGACTGAGTCAAAATTTTTATAAAAAAAGCAAACCAAGCAACAAACTATCACCTCTAACTTTTTGAGAAGATGCAAGATGAAGGTACTGGCAATTGCTGAAAATGAGAATTAAGTTCTCTTGCGCAGGTATTTTGTCATAGAAAATTAGGTCCCTTTGACAGAGGACTAGGGAGAGACTGAGAGTTCTTTCTTAAAATTAAGAACTACAACTGTGTACAGGTTAGTTTTTATTCTTACAAAGACTACTGCTATTTCATCTATATAACAGAAATTGATATGACACAAGGACAGCTTTTGAGTTCTGGTCACTGTTGAATGGTGGTAATTGGCAATATAAAGACAGTGTTTTAAGTTTTGCCCACTATCATTTTCTAGTTAAACTCCTAAAAGTAAAGGCAGATGTGTGGTTACTGCTATACAGCAAATATTCTAATGTTCAGTGCTGTCTCTCAAGTAAGCAAATATCTTAAATTAAATTTAAAAAAAAAGTCCGTGTAAAGTTTGTGTTTGACTTAGAGCCCCAAATGATCTAAAAATTTGCATATAGGAAAATCTAATTAACCTTAACACCCAACATGAGAGATATTGGGAGTTTACTGTTTGCATGTATGCACAGTCAGTAGTAGAATACATGTATACTGAAATGAGTTTAAAAATGTAATGCATGAAAAAGACCTGAAAACTTTCTGAAAAAAATCTAGGTTTAGTCTCCCTCTTAATCTAGAGTTTTCCTGACTCTCTTGCTTCACACAGTTGGTGTTTCTCTATTCAGTTATTGCAAATACTTCACCCTGAGATGTGGTATGCTGCAGTGACAGGAGAGGGTATTTTTTCAAAGCAAACCAGAATGGAGCAGAGAGGCAGTGTTTATGTAAAGTAAGCTGTGTGAAAGAAGTGTGCTATAATTCAAGAATAACATATATATTTATAAAAGTAGAATTAAATTGCTCGGGATTTTGTTAACAAGCTGTTTCTATTTTAGGAATTTACCTGCCACCAGAGTGATATTGAAAAGACAGCTTATCTTTCACTTAGCATGTTTGTAAATCAAGTGACAAGGAAAAAAAAACCCTTATTTCTGAAGAATAAATGCTTACACTCTTTCCCTGGCCAGCCATAGTGAAGACAAAGCACTGTTGTGCTGATATATAGAAGAGAATAATTTCCAGTTCTTTGTCTGAGAGAAAGGGATATTTTTGAATTAGGACTTTATGCCATCTGCATGCTGAGACATTCCACTCTTTTTCGTAGGACTAAGAGAAATAAAGATTATGTAATTGCCATGATCAGTTGATGGGTAGAAGAATTTGTCTAGTGTTTCTTTCAAAGGTATGTTCACAGTCAGTTACTGTGCATGAATAGAATTTATTTTTCTTGAGTGGCAACATAAGGAGTAAGATGATTAGTGGAAAAGCAGTTGCTGTTAAACATTTTGATTTCCAGTAGCTATCAAGTGAGCTGATCAAACTTGCTGCTCAGGTGGGGTTGTGCATCCCATTTGGCTCATTAGGCTGGATGTGTGCTTTTTTTTTAAACTTTCATGTGCTTCCCCAGCCTATATCCTGGTGGCACTTTGATGTGCTTGCAGACAGTGCCCTATAGCATTAGGGAGAGAGGTTGGTCAGATGTTGAGTCACTGGGTGGGCAACACTGGAGTTTGCTCAGCTCTTGAATGTCCTTCTGCATTTCCTTTTCCAGACTGCCATCTCCCAGCTACTTTTATGCTGGCATCAAAATTCTTTAAATATCTTTATGTGCATATCTATAAACATTCTTCCCACTCAGATACTGGATTTACAAATTATATTATAGAATTCAGTAGTACTGTGTTTGGTTTATTCAGTATAGATGATCATCCCCTCCATGAGAAGCCTGCTTCTGCCAGACCTATAACAGCTGAAATGTGGTTTTGATTATTTTATTTTTAAATGAAGCATTTAGCATGCTGTTGTATAGTCTCAATAGGGCTTACCCTCTTGGTGATGGCAGCATTGCAAGGAAGGATATGCAGGTATCTCCTGAACACAATTTTTGAATTTTAAGGGACTGGACATTTGACACTTGGATAAACCTCCAGCCTCTTGATAAGCAAGTATGTTGAAAGTAGCTGAATGCTAAAGTTGCAAAGATTTGGCCTATTTGAGGACTTCATACTATAGAAGATGGGAGAAGGTATTATTTGGCAACTAGGTGGAATTCTGCTTCTCCATTTTGGAGAAATTCCCTTATTGTCATGTGGTGATGAAAACATACTACCAGTCTGGGAAACTTGGAAATGGCTGTCTCCACAAATGTTCTCTGCTTGTACTAGAAACTGGTACTAGAAGCACATGAAGTTCTAGTGACTGTGTTATGAGGGAACAAAAAGGGCAAGAGGACTGTGCTTGTTCCCTTTTTTCCCATCTGAAGTAGGTGAGAGTTGTTGAGAGGGTCTTTGGGTATTTTTGCAGCCCAGTGAGAGAAAAACAACTTTCACCTCTGCATAGGAAACATCTGCTTTGGTGAACATGGAACTTCTGCTGGGCTTTTCATCTCGCTGTGAAAACACTTGCACTCCTGAAATCAAAGAGTGTAACTCTTGAGTTCAAAATTAAGAATAACTGGGCTGTTAAGTTTCTTTGAATATAAATATTAGTTCTCTTGAGGAAAAAAGAGTATGGAGACATTTTGACTATATTGAATTGCATATAAAAAGCTGAAGTAAATATACTATTTAAGGATTTGGCTGGATTTCAAAGGAAGCGTGCAGAAGTTCTGCAAGACATTTTTTAAATCTTATGTGAAAGGGAATGTCTAGGGATGAAGGTGGTCTATGTCAGAACTTTGTATTCCTTCAGTTTCTACTTGCATCTGCTGGAATATGTGCACAATTATACTAACACTCTTTTGGGGTCTTCCATCCTTTTGCAAGTTTCTCTTGAACAATTTTAGATACACTATTTCAGCCAAATCTGCTGCGATCCCCAGACAATTTCCTGCCCCTGGTTATGCATGTTTTCCAGTGCTCATGTTCAGACTTCTGATAACTGAGTTGATGGGAGGGTAGGGATCTCATGTATTCCTTAGGGTTTGGCAAGTCTTATTTTTGCTGGGGCACAGCTGCATCTTGTTCTTGACCTGGGCTAAGGTACAGAACCCTCCACAATCCTTTAAAACCTCAGTCATCACTGTCTACCAGGCTTTTTCTTTCCTACTGTAGATCTTTCTGTCCTGGTGTTCATCCTGTGGATCTTCCTTATCTAATTTCTGCTGTGGTTGGCTCTTCCTGCCCCTCTGTCTTGTTGACAGTAACTGTTTGGCATGGTGACAGTTGCATTTCTCTTCCTCTCCCCTGTGGCACTTGTTTTCCCAGCACTGGTGTATGACTAGTGTCCCCACACCTTGCTGCCTTGCTTGCTACTGTGCAGGCTGGCTGACTGATGCTGCAGGAGAGATTGCCATGAGGGCCAGTAGCATCACTGCCCTCTTACATGAGGCTTCATATTGCCCATGACGGTCAGGCTCTGCAGGCTGCAGCTGCCAGTAGCTCAGAATACCTGAGTCCTACTAAGATTATACAAAAAACATGCTCTATGAATTATAGGGGAAAGTGGGGATCCAGTTTTTGTGGTGGCTTCTGGGTGTAACTGCAGCAGCATCTTCCTAGAGTGCATGAATGGCAGTGTGCAGATGTGGTGCTTGATTGGGATAAAGTGTAGAGGAATGGGCAGAGGAAGAAAGGGAGCAAATTCACAGGTCAAAATAGCAACCTAAGTCGCTTAGGTCTCAGTGGAGGGCTGAGAGTTAACGAGTTGTGATGGTTTGCTGATTACCTTGATCAAAGTAACTGGGTCATTAATAGGCTTGGTAGCAAGGTAAATTGACTCAAAATATCTTTTGATTCAAGTTCATAGGTACAGGGGCGTTTTTGTCTGTGTTAAATTGTTAGCTGACTGCAGATTAGAGGCCCTGAGATTACTGCTGTTTATGATGAAAACTAGGAAAGCGCACCTGTAAACCATTTTGGTGTTTATTCTTTCTTGCCATCATGTTGTGACAATAATAAAGTGAGCTATACCAGCCTAAAAATTAATTTCCTAATGAAAGAGGGCTGATTAGAATGCCTAGGTGTCTGCCCTGTGTTTTACTTTGATTTAAAAATAAAAATGACTGTCACTACTTCCATTTTCTAATACAGAAGTTTTTAAGCTAATTTCTGTGCCTGAAAGCTCTTGGAGGTGGTACAGGAGTATTTCTAGATAGGAGACTACGTTGGTTGAAAAAGTCTATATTGAGCTTCTCTGTAGCGGT
This sequence comes from Rhabdornis inornatus, assembly GCA_013397075.1. NCBI lineage: Eukaryota > Metazoa > Chordata > Aves > Passeriformes > Rhabdornithidae > Rhabdornis > Rhabdornis inornatus. The sequence continues at coordinate 89,172 of VWZS01009296.1, forward strand.
TTTTATTTTTCGGAAATTATGTCTACAGAAATCAATGAGCAAGCCTTTGTGCAGCTAACAATTTGCTACAGGGTTAGAGCATGCTGAAACCTCACTGAAAACAGAGATATAGTACATTAGCTCCATGAATGGTTTTAAATAGTCTCTAAAACTTGTCAGTTTTTCCTTCGGATTTTAAAATTCTTGCGTTTTGATTTCCTTTGTGCATGAACAAGAAAACAAAGAAGAAGTTTGTTTTACATTTACCACTCTGCATAAAACACTGTGGTTTCTCATAAGTAGTCCCAAACATCCAAAATAGGGTTTAAGAAGCCTTTTCTTGCATATGGCATCTTGTGTTTAACACTGTGACCAGTAATGGTGATAGCATTCTGGCTGGGGCTGTGTAGCTGCTATGTGCTCTACTTGGCTTGGGCTGCCGCTGGCAAGGAATTGCCTGCCTCTTTACTTTTCTGCTGCTGGATGACACAATGACACTGAATATCCAGAGGTATTCATGGCTTTCCTGAGTGGCAGCTGCAGTGGGAATGATATTGCATCAGAGCCTGGGTCAGCCATGGACATGTGGGTCTTGTGTTTCTGGGTCAGCTAGCCAGACAGTGAGGGCTGCCTGGGGAGGGGAGCCAGCCAACAGTGTGGATTTTGATAGATGGTTTACCCTTTCAAAACACTGAAATACTTTTATTTGCTTTTTGACAGGACAGAAGAAAGCATTTTATATTCTGGTACTTGGAGTCGAGATAGTTGCAGGGGAAGGTGTCCTCAGCTGGTTCTAGATTCCATGAGCCAGATTTGATATACCAATTGACATGTTTGTGGCCTTCGAACCAAATGGTGTCCCAGTAGCCTGCTTTTGACAGTCCTTAATATCTTGTCTGGTACTTGGAAGGCTCTTAGCTGATTAAGTATTTCTTGTACCTCTCTTACTGACTTGAGTAACTTAATACTAGGGCATAGATGGTAGATTCTTATCACTTGGTGAGTACTCTGATATGGGTATATCACTGTTTGCTCTTGGAGAAGAGATTGTCTTGTGTACACAGATGTTGGGGATGGTGATCTCAAAACCCTTAAACTGAAATACTGTCACCAGACACTGAGTATTTGTTGCATGACATGACTAACTTCACTGTTAAATTTTTACCATGCTGATTACAATCAACTTTTTTTCTTCCTAGCCTAACCTAGTCTTTGAACTACAGTTTAGCTTTCACACTGTCCTACTGCTTCCTTAATACTTCAATATAATTCTTTAGTACATTCCTCATTCCAAGTGACTATTTTAGAGTTCTGCAACTAAAACCTCTCCTTTGACCACTTAATTTCTCCAGTTCTTTTTCTTAAAGACCGGTTTTATTGCTGTATCTTAAATGCTATCTAGAAAGATGTCTTTGAGATGCCAATTACCATTTTATGTAGCATTAAGTTATATGTTCTCAAGAAGAAGCTCCAATTTACACTGGGAAAATTACAGCCAATTCTTCATCAAGAGCCCATGTCTACATATCATATAGAAATTCTGGTTATGACCCTTAGTGTAAAGCAGTGCTAACTGTCTACCTCAGATCTGTGAAAAAAATTCTATCTAGTTCTGAAACTGGCAAAAATATGTGGTTCTGAAGGATCCAAAACTTTGTTCAGCAGTTATTAGCTTATGTTCTGATGATAGAGGTGAGGTTGAAGGGCACTCATAAATATTTTTCCTGTTTTCTCTTGTAAATCGACTGCTTTTCTTCACCAGTGTCAATTCATATCTTTCATTTCATTGTGGATTATCAAATGCTGTTGTACTGCTGCCTGCATTTTCCTCATCTATAGCAGACTTGATCTGTGTGCATGTGCTTCTCCAAATTTTATAGATTGTTATTAAGTGGGTAGGGGGCTACTGTCTCTCCAGCCACAGGAAGTGGAGGTGAGCATTTCTTGCATAATCATGGGAAAAAGTAAACAGGAAAAGGTAACTGTAGGTGCTATGTGTGTTGTGTCTCACCTAAATGCCTTGGTTTTAACTTTGTTCCTCAGTCTTGTGTTTCTTTTTGACATGGGACCAAGTTTAAACTCCTTGTTGCAGTTTTGTAGAGTTTACATAACACTAAACGCTTTGAATAACAGTTCAGCCTTTCACAAGCTGGCTCTTTCAGTCTTTTCACTACTTTAACATCTTGTTCTCTCATGCATGGCTTTTAATTCTGATTTGGCTGCTGTCCTGCACCTTTCTTTAAAAGTCCCAGCTGCCTGTCTAGTCGGTGTATGTCTTGGGTTATTTTATGGTTTCTGTACCTGCAGACTTCCTGCTAGTTGCTTTCACAAAACTAACCTTTGTTAGATATTAGACAGAAAAATATACATGTTCACATCTGATCCAGTGGACTTGATTCAAGGAGTCAGAACAGCACTCTGCATCCTGCCATGCTCAAGTTTGATTTCACCCTCTGCCATAGGTCTTCTGTGTGGCCTCAATGCAGTCTTTAGTCTGCACCTCCTCCTTCAGTCTGCACAAACCCTCCACAAAGGGGGGTTGTGCTGATCCAGCTGCATTAGTTTCCAATATGCAGGTCTGCAGGCAGAGCTGTCTCCTCCTGCTGCTGGTCTTCAATAATAGCCTTGGCTTTAATGCTTGCACACTGTAAAAGCTTCTATGTTGAACCTACACTGGAAGTACTTCCCTGGGTCATTTTTCTTCCCTAGAAAGGTGTGATGATTGTAGGCATGGTGGTAGTGTTTATGCCTGTCCTCTCAGCTGCAAAGAAAGGTGATAGTGCATCCCTCTGGATACCTTGAGGACTAATACTTGCATGGAAGGCACTTTGCACTGGTGAGGGGCAAGCACATATACTAGATCTTGATGTAAAAATTACTGTATTACTTTGGTGTCTTTAGATATTCTTCCATGTGTGGCTAGTTTGACAGCTGCTAGAAACTGGCTAGAATCATCATCCACTGATGATACAGTGGATTTTAGGAGAAGTTTAACAAAAGATACATGTTTCCTAATGGACAGCTGTGATTTAGCTTCAGTAGAAGCTTCATCAAAATGACTGTAGGATAGATCACTTCGTAGAGACTACAGCTCTATTTCCTATGGATTTCGATAGGGATTACTGCCATGGCAGGGTGTGGGCTTTGGGTAAAGACTGTGATTTAAGATTAGTGCGACTATTGTGTGAAGAAGGTGTGAAGATTATCTCCAGGACTCATTGGTTATTCTACTGCCACATTTTTGAGGCTTGCCAGGGACATGCATCTTCTGCTGAAGTGGATTGCTCGGGAGACTATGAGATTATTCCAGGCCAGAGCCTTTTAAATTGGTAAATCTAAGATACCATATGTTGTTTTAAGAGGGTGCCCTAAACTGCATTACCATACTGTAGCTATAGACATAATAGAGCAAAGCAAACTGCTGTAGCATGTAGCAAGGCAGTATAAGGTGAAAGTCTATACTACAGAGTTTTTACAGTCTGCAGAGTTTTCCTAAAGCAAACATGGTCTGTTTGGGGGGAATAACTTGTTTTGCAATATTTCCACATGTACAAATGTTGTATAAATGTACTGTATAAATGCTTTTATTGCTGTGTCTGCTTCTGTTTATCAAATCAGTGTCTATACAGATTTGTGAAAAACTAAGTTTAGATTAATTTGTATGCCAAATTCATCTTCTTTTCAGAGAAAAGCATTGTTTTATTTGTAGGGAGACCATTTATGTTTGTACTTTGGACTTATTACAGAGCTTGTGTCTGCACTACCTAAAATTTCATTAGTGATTTGAGTCTGTCATCTGTCTGAAATTATGCTTTCCAGGGGCCGCTGAGCCACCACTGCCAGACTAACACAGGAAATACTTGTGTTTCTGCTGTTGTGTCTCTGCTGCCTGTTGGAAGAGAAGGCTATTAAAACTGGTCTAGACACTGCAGCTGGATGATACATGTCAATCTGAGTTGTGTTAACTTAGTTGCACAGGTTTTGCAAGATTTTTAGCACTATTTTGTTCCATCCTTTTTTTCCCCTTTTCATTCAAATGAAAATCCATTTCTTTGCATACAAAAGGGCTACTTCAGACCATACAATCAGCAGATGCCTTTCCTCTCCTGAGACCTTTGAACACAGGCTTAATTCCACCTCATTTGCCCAGGTAACCTGTTGAGTAAAGTTGTTTCTGCTTCGAAGAATTAGGTGAGGTTTCTTAAGGGCACATACTTGCTGTGGTTGATCAGTCTTCACCACGGTGGTGAGTTCCCTTCCTGGCACTGCTTTTTCTACTGCCTCTTCAGCTTTCTTCTGCAGACCTTGGCAGCTTGAATCTAGGCCAAGAGCAGGGAGAAAAGATGAGGCATCTCCGTGGCTATCAGCCTGGGCTTTGTTGGCCCTCCACTAAAGCACCATTATCTGAAATAGCAGTCCTGGAGTTTGTGGTTGATACCTGGTGGTAAATCTTAATGTCTCTGCGAACAGACAGGGCAGCAAAACAAAGCCTTGCTGATTGCTAAGGTTGAGGACTGTCTTGAAGAACATGCACGGTGTGATGTCAGCTGTGGTGTTGGTGGGGAGTCTCCATGTCTTTTCTCCACCAAAAGACTGCTGAGCAAAGAGGACTTGGCTGCTGCTGCGTGCAGTCTACAATGGCCGTGGGGCTGTGTCCATAGCCAGCTTCCTGAGCAGCACCTTGCCTTGTGGACTTTAATCACTGATTAACCCACATAAAGGGTGGCTGGAATAAAACAGATTAAACCAGCACATAGTATCTGTGCTGCCATCTTGTGCACCAGAATTTTATAACACCTTTAACATTATTTTGTAAATATGGCAGTGTTGTCATGGCAGCAGCAATCTGGTGTGGAAAAATGTTGCTGACATGACTTATTGCTTGTTGAGTGTGTTGTGCAGGTCAGGCAAGGCGTCACTGCTCCTAGCTTCTGCTTATCTGAATTGAGCATGAAATGCATCAGAAGGACTTTGATCAAGGAAATGAATGTCGCAACAAACTTCACGCTGGCATGCACAGCTCAACTAAATGCAGAAATGTGGAGTGAGATCTGTATTGTTTTAACATCTATGCACTAAGAATCCACACATGAATGTTTCATAGCTTTCAGTGTAGCTCTTGCTGAAAGTCAGTATCCTCGCTGGCGAAATCATGATTGTAGGAAGTTGAGATGCTGTTAAATCTAACACCAGCTGGAGACTCAAAAATATGCAGCGTTGAATTTGGACCAGCTTATGGAAGTGTAAGAAAAATTGACAACTGTAAGTTTACCCAAAACCTTTTACTAAAGGATTTGACATGTTCTTTACGTGCTGAAGTTCTGAGACTTTGTGTAGCCAAGTGATTCATAGTGTCCTCCATGTTGCTGCCTTTTTGTTACTTCTTGAATGTAACATGAGAGAGCTGGTGATGGGTGATCTATATCACACCTTCCTTCACCCTGCTGCTGTGGTGACCCACAGTCACAAAATTTGATTCCTTTCTTAGGTTGGGTACAATTTTAGATGCAGTAGAGACTGTCTCTGGAGTATGAATCTAGAGTCTCAAATTTAGAAGCTGATGTTTCCAGGGTGTCTGGCTCCAGGAGTAAAGAACTCCCAGAACTGTAGCTCTGACTTGAGCTAAGGGTCCCATCTGTAAGAAGGGTTTGGGACTGAATGCACCAGAACATGAGGGGTGAAAAAAGGGTTTGAAGAAAGTAGTTTTTTCAGCTACCCACTCTACTCTCTACTGCCTCAAAGTCAAGCCTCCAAGGCTGTGCACTTTTTTTATAGAGCTAATAGTTTTTGCTATGATGGTACTCAAATTTTATGTATCTATTTTCATGGAATGGCTGGAAGCTTTGCATGCTTCTCCTCTGGAAGTAGCCTGTGGCTGTTTGTGAAATAACCTTTTCCTAAGTTTTCTGGTTTAGGAGACGCATCATACTAAAGTTTGCAGTATAATGAGAACAAATTCCAAAGTTAACTTACAGGTTTTCCTTATAAACAAATCAACCTTACCACCACCCCACTGCTCAGCCAAGGAACACACCTAGGTTGCTTTGGCTGCAGTCACCCTCCTTTATAAAACATTATTTATGGGAGCGTTGGCAGCTGAAAGAAAATTCTATTTTTTTTTAAGCAAAGGAATATTTAAGAGCTGGGATTTTTTTAACACATCTGTAGATTCAGAAACTAGAGACATAATGGTATGGAATTTTAAATTACGAGTTCACATGCTTCAGACAGTTATGTATTTCTGAATATCTCCAAGTAAAAGTTTTGACTTAAACCACTTCCACCACTTCACAGGCATTTAAAGCTAGAATCTAACATTTTGCTTTGGGTCTGATTAGTGGTTACTATTATTTTCTAGCACAAAGATTTTTTCTTTGGAACAAGTTGGAAAGCCGCATTGTACTCTCTAGGTCAGCAGTCTGTTTCACTTGTGCTGAGCTAGATTGAAAGGCTGTGGTTGTGAGCAAGGGAGGTAATAAATAAGTGGTAACTTATGTTCATCTTTTCTTCACTACACCTTTTCCACAGCAGCATGCAGTGTTCTGAACTTTGGCTCTGGAGTTCTATGTTTTCTTCTTTGAAGGTGTGCTTTCCACAAAGCTGGTGCCCTTGGATCCACGTCTTGTGGCATAAATCTGAAAGGGCAGGGCAGCAAAAGTATGAATTTTACTGCACAATTGTGTGCTGAATGTGATGGGCTTTGAGTGGGTCGTACTAGATATCCTCTCTTCTCTGCTGAACATTGACTCCAGCATTTCCAGCCTCTTGACCTGTGTGTGTGCTTTTCTGACCACACAGACTTTCAATGACATCTTCATAACTGGTTAAGTTTGTAGTGCAGCACTGTTGCTTCCAGTTCCCTTGACCTTGCCTTGAATGAGATTCAGCAGGGGGTTTTTGTTTTAAAGTGCAGTCTGACCTAATTTTACTGCTGCTGTTTTCACAGAATGACAGAATGGTTAGAGTTGGGAGGGACCACAGTGGGTCATCTGGTCCAACTTCCCTGTTCATGCAGGGTCATCCCAGAGCATATTGCACCGTATCAAGTCCAGCCAGTTCTTGAATATCTCCAGTGAGGGAGACTCCACAGCCTCTCTGGGCAGTCTGTTGTAGTACACAGTCAAATGGGGAAACTGGATCTCCTGGTGAGTGGTATGCTGTTTGCTGCTCTTGAGTCTGGCATAGAAGTAATTGTTGTTATCTTGCCAGAAATTGACTGCTGAACAGCTCTGCCATGGATTGTCGAAAGTTAAAAACAGAACTGAGCAAAGCAAAAGGGAATTATACCTCAATACTCATTCCTGGCTGATTTTCTAGTATTATGTATTGGAACTGAAGCTTTGGAGTTATATTTTCATTGATCAGATCTAGGTTTGCTTTTTTGTCTAAGGCAAATCCTTTATTTCTGTGTTGGCAAGTACTGCAGTATTATGAAAATTAAAGTGCGCTGTACTTACGCATTCCCAAGTGTCTGTCTTTAGGAAAATACCTGCTTATGCTTGTTTTATCCAAACAATAAGATTATAACTGGCATAACTGGGTAACTCTGTCAGACTGTTACGAAGGATACTACCCAGAACTTCAGTGATGCTGTATGCTTTACTCTGCTTCCTGAGGCTGACTTTTGTCTCTCCACCATGGAACAGGCTTTGGATTTAGCTTAAATGAGTGACCAAATAAACCATCGTGTTCACCATTGTGTCAATTTTTCATGGCCTACCTCAGTCAGTAAGTCAAGGTTGTTAAAAGTACAGTTACGGGATTATATTTTTTAAAAGGGGTGGTAGAAATGCATGTGCACATTTGATAGCTATAATAGCCTTAATCTACAAATTTCATACTGGAGGAAAACATACTGAGTTGTAGACCCCTCATCATGTGTATCAACAATATTAACTACTTTTTTTGGGCAGCAGTTTCTGCAACAGACTTAAAGGTGATGCTGATGCTGCAGTTCTGTATGCTCAGGAAAACAGTACGTGAGCCAAAAGCAATGCTGCTTCTTTAGCCTTGAAGCAAAATAAATTGCTCCAAAGGTATCTATAAATCTTTACTGTCATGTGGATATTTTGTATTTCACTTAAGGAAACAAAAGTCGTAGCATTTCTGGTTTTCTCAGTCCAGTATGCTCCTGCTGACTATAATAACCTTCATAAACTCACCAAACTATGTCTTAAAAAGCAGAACCTCACAAGGTTGGAAGTTATGGTTCTTTCTGTTTAGAACCACAATTGCCTTCTAACTGAATCAGTGTAAAAGGAAAAAAACCTCTGCACAAAAGCACTGGGGAGAAAAGTGCTATAGCTATGCTGGCTGACAAGAAGCACAGCATGACCCAGCCATGGGCACTCCCAGCCCAGAGAGCCAAACGTGTGCTGGGCTGCATCCAGAGCAGTGTGGGCAGCAGGGCAGGGAGGGGATTCTGCCCCTCTGCTCTGCTCTGCTGAGACCCCACCTGCAGTGCTGCATCCAGCTCTGGGGTCACAGCACAGGAAAGTTGTGACTTAGACCAGCAGGTCCCAGAGGAGGGTTGCAAAATTGATCAGGGAACTGGAGCTCTTCTGTGGGGACAGGCTGAGAATGTTCGGGTTGTTCAGCCTGAAGAAGAGAAGGCTTTGTGGAATACTTAAAGCACCTTCCAGCTGTTTGTATAACTAAGTTACAAAGTTGTTTATATACTAGCAGGATTTAATTAAAATCCTGAGGTTTTTCCTTCCTCTGATTGAACATGTGCAAAACACAGTAAATCCTTTCACAGTAGGTCTTCTTGTAGCTAAGTTCTGCAACTTCCAGACATTGGTAAAACACATCTTATATGTAATACAGCTGTAGATGTGTTCTCAGTCTTGGACACTGATTACCAAATGCTGTTATTTTCCCTATTGCAGACCCCTATTTTTTTCTAGAGTAGATATGACTTATAGATTTTTTGGCTATAAATGGGAAGAAACTTTGCATCTTTCAGGTCTGCTCCACTTAGTTCTCTCTAGTTTTTCCCCTCTTTTTTTCTGCGGAGTTACTAACATTCTTCTTCTCAAAAGAGAAGGAGAATGTATATTGATCTGGACTTGTTGGTTTGAGGGTTGTGTTCTACGTTACCTTTTTTCTTCTTTCTGCTTTCTTTGCATCCTCATACTGTTTCCTGTTAGTTCCTCAGGGTACTGCATTTACCTGTTAGACACAGTAGCCTCCCTGACTAGACCAGGAGGGTTACAGATTAATTTTAAAGGCTTATCACTATGCTGGAAAAAGACCCACAACAGTTTTACTGTTGTTGAATTACAAGAGGTTTGAAAAGCTGAGGAGTAGCTTTCAGTTTGGATTAGCATCTCATTTAGAGCTCAGGGAATGACTCAGTTTTGTATATAAGTAGCAAATTTTCGTGCTGGAAGGAAGAAAAGAAATTCCAGGTGGGCACATGTGTGCATCTTCTTCATAAATGGTTCCAGTGCAGTACCTTGTTGGTGCCCTGGGCTTAAGACATTAGAAAAACCCTTTCACAAGTAAACTGAGAATTAGAAGTGCAAAGAATCCAGTGCAAGGTACAAAATGCTGCTCTGGGTACATAGTTCATATCTCTGGTGATGGTCCCTTGAACAGCAGAGTCAGCTGTGGCTCATGGTAAATACCTTCTGTGGTTCAGCAATCTCCTGATGCTTATCTGTACAATTCTTTTTCTAGAAGACACATTCTAGGAAATAAATTCTATAGGAAAAGCCAGCTGGCTCAAGTGAAAGTCATATTTGCCTAGAAGCACACTTTCTTTGTATATTCTTCCTTGTCTTTTTTGGAAAAGCCAAGTGCAATGCCTTAATGTATAAATCGATTTAGTTTATAAAATGCCATTTTGGGACCCTTGGCATGGACCCATAACATGCGAACATGCAGTGCAGGATAAAGCTAGGAAACTCGTCAGGAATATGATTCTCCTCACTAAAGCAGCTTTTTATATTGCAGAATACAGTTGTCCTAATGGCACTTGCTTAGTGCAGTTTTGTGTGATACTGTGTCGGATTTATGGGTGTTGCTTTCCTAAAGAGCTATTTGGATAGTCTGTGCTTCAGTGAAACAACTTTCGTATGTCCTGTAACAAATCCAAAAGTGGAATGGAGTAGAATAGTAGTCTAGAGTTTTAATGTGAAACAAAATGATGTACTGAGCTTTCTTCTTCTACATGGTGGAATGAAAATTGGCTCACTTTTAACCTGGATCCAAGATTTCTGGTTTCTGAAGTCATCCCTGTGGAGGTGATGTTAGATTTGTAATGCTGACTTGCTTACAGTGATGCTGCCTTAGTGGCAGTAAGCAAAGTGAACTAATGTCTTCAACTTTATTCTTGCCCTCCAGCTTTCTTACTTGTATTGATATTAATGTCCTGAAAGTGTGGGAGTTTGACCAAACAAATAAAAAAAAAATACTGTGGAAAGCTAAGCAGATTTAAAGCTCTTGTAATGTGATTTAGCTGCTGGAAATAAGAATAATATCACAGGGCCAAAACACTTAGACCACCAATGTAAGGAACTTCTGGTCCAGTGATTAAGACAGTAATCTTTCTTGGAAGTGCTTTGGAAGCAATTTCTCTTGGCTACTCAATATAAACATACTGGATAATATGGTTTCATGTCTGTTATTTGCCTTCTGAACTGGTTATGTATTCAATTAATATTGTTTTCTGTCTAGTGTCACGTCTATCACATCTTAAGTCTCAAATGCATAACTAGTTTAGCAGCTTGGAGGATTTAATCACTGTCACTAACAAGAGGCCATGTTTCAACCTACTTATTGCCAGGCAGACCTCAAATGTTCAAATTACTTCGAGCTTTTCCACAAAACCCTCACTCATCCCTCCAGCACCAGTAGTGCATTTCATGGCTGAGAGTGGAGATCTCCCATGTAGAAGGATGGTAATCTGCAGGAGTGCTCTGTACTGAGCTGGGTATTGCTGTGAGGCAACAGGAACCTGCCTCACCCAGAATACTGCTGTCCTTGTTGCTCATGGGGTTCAACACTGGCATAGAAATCACAGAGGTTTTTTTTAAATGCAATCAATAATACACAATACTCCATGTTTTCTTCTAGTTTTCAGCTTGAATTACTGTTTATTAAAAAGCCTGGTATTGTTCAAAAGATTTGAGTTAGACACTTTGGGGTGTGAATACTTCAAAGCATGCTGTTTGCTTATTGATGGGTTACAATCACAGATATAACACCCTAATCATTTTGATGTGTTGCATGAATGAATGTGAAAATTTTCTCCTTAGTCCTTGTCGTCCTCTGTTATAATAACATTGTGGTGGTGACATTTAAAGTATGATAGTTGTAGGCAAAAGCTGTATCTCATATTTAAACCCAAACAACAATGTTTCTCAAATGTCTCTGTAGATGGATGGAGGTCTGTTTGGACGAAGAGCTGCCCCCAACTACAGAACTGGAAGAAGGCTTAAGAAATGGTGTTTACCTTGCCAAGCTTGCAAAATTCTTTGCACCTAATGTGGTGTCAGACAAAAAGATCTATGATGTGGAGCAGGCACGCTACAAGGTAATAACCTTTTCAGTTCTCTCACCAGGATGACAAAACCCAGCAATGTTTGTCTTCCAGCTCTTAAAGATTCCCAAGCATGGCTGGTTAGCTTTCTGTACCTTTCTTTTAAGGCTGTAGGAGTAGATGGAAGATGCACAGCTGTAAGAAGCCTGTATGATAAGTTAGAAATATTTGACCCTTAGAAAAAATGTTTTGGTGTTGCTTCAAGGTTTTAAAGCTGCACAAATTACACTTCTGGCTCTGAGGAGAGCATGAGCTTTTAAACTTATAAAGTTATTTCTCATTAGGAATGGAAGCCAAAAGCAATTTTATAACTATTTCAAGCTTTCTTCATTTTGTATGGAAGCATATTTGAAATTCACTTCATTAGATCTTTGTGTTTATTTTACCAACTTTAACAGCAAGAAGCAAAAAACAAGCTACCTGTGAGTTTAGCTTGTTCCCTGTGCAGGATTTTGCTAGCTCCAAGAACCTTGATAATACGGATACATATACAATCATACACAGTAGTGCCTCTATGGGATGCACTATCTCAACATATAGAGAGGGCAGAAAAAAAATTATGTGTGAGAATTCTGTTTACGTTTAAATGTTTCTCTTGAAAATCTCCAAAACTTGAGAGATTCCTTTTTCCCTTTACTCGAAGAGATAACACTGAAAATAAAAGAAAAAATAGTTTCCCACTTTATTCTTATGCTGATGCATAGGCTCTAGGGAGGATCAGGTCAGGTATATTGGTAGAACTGAAGAGTTCAAAGACTTCTTTATCTGTTTTTCGTGGTAGTGCTGAGCAGTGTTACTACTTCTGTGTTTTGGCTGCTTGTCTTTGACATCCAGCCTCTATTCCCAAGGAATACTGAAGGACTGTACAAATTCCTACTTTAATCACAATCACAGTCTGCCCTGGTGGGTGCAAATCTGGCTTATGTAACATGAAAGAATGAGCTGAACTCAGTGTGGAGCTGTTGATGTGTTAGGATGCTTCATTAGCAAAATTGAAGCTGTTACACTTTGGTCTCTGGGTTCAAATAAGGGAAAATTCTGTGAACTCAGCCTCAGGGTATAAAACTGGGAAACAACAGGAGGATCGATAAGTAGAGAATTCGCTTAATGTAACTTTTCATGATCTTCTGTGTTTCCAATAGAGATCTGGCCTTCATTTTCGGCACACTGACAACACTGTACAGTGGTTAAGAGCAATGGAGTCCATTGGTCTGCCTAAGGTAAGCCTTTAAATTTCAGCAAAGAAAGTGGCTCAGATCACTGGCTTACTGAGATCCCCCTTCATCTGCTTGAGCATAAACAGTTCCTTACAGTAAGTCTACAGGAAAGGGGTAATTGAAAAAAAAAAATCTGAGGAGAAGGTAATGTGGAAAGCAGTGGGAGTGTCAGTCCTATGTTGCTGCTGCTGGTGTGTGTGGGCTGAAGCAAGGACAGTAGCAGTGTCTGAGCTAGCTCAAGCACTTGGTATCTTACTGCTAGTGCAGTCTCTGGGGGGCCTGAAAAGAAGTATGGTTTAAAACAGAAAACTTAAATATTTGCTTCTTTTAGGTTACCTCTTCACATCGTGCCTCTTGCTGCCTCTTTCTCTTACTGTATGCCCCAGTTTCTCTGCCTCTACCCTGTTTCCAGACTGTTCTTGCACCCTTCAGTGCATCTACGTGACTGTGCTGCTGCTCTTCTTCCACCAGCTGCTTTCTTGGGTCACCTCTTGTATTTACCTTCCTCCTTGCGGGTCTTCGCTTGTCATCTCCCCCCTCTGCTGCTGTTTCTGGGCACCAGTGAGTCTATTTTGGATGAAAATCCTTTAACAAAGGGCTGTGTGCAAACACCTTCTCTGCTTGTTTGTACCTTCTGGCAGCCGCACACAGGCTGAGGTGAGCAGTTCCCCACGCTGCTCACCTGGTGCAGGTGCCTGCATGCTGCCTGAGGCACTGTGGTCAGGCACAGTGGGGATACTCAGGCAGCTGCTTGAAGGGCTAAATGGACTAATGGCCAGTTACTGCAGGCAAACTCACTGCAGGTGCCTATAACCAGAAAAGGGCACTCATGACTGCCATCAGAAATGCCAGAGATTGGAATAGGTCCTGCCTTTCCCAGGTTAGGCTTTTTTTTTCCAGTTGAGTCCTTCAGCCCTCTGTCAGCTGGCTGATTTCCACCCTGCCATCCCTCCTCTGAAGGATTGTGTTTCTGTCGCAGAGGATGGTCATGGCCTAAAGCTTTCCCAATTCCCTCTCACAAAGCTGTTTTGAGCAAATGATGAAGAGAGCTCTGTGCTTCTGACTTACTCAGTCTGGTCCTATTAACCATGGGACAGTGCAGCCCTGAGTGACCAGCCTGGGCTGGAAGCATGCTGCCAACTCTCACGGTTAACTAAGTCTTTTTATTATAATTTTGTGGAGAAACAGTGTTTAGTGACTGGGACCAAGGCCAGGAACAAATTACTGGTAGAACCAGAACTGGAACTTATGATGTGACTTCTTGGCTAAATTGCTTAATATTCATCTCTCTAAATATCTTTCTTTGTAAGTGATGTATTCACAAAGTTAGGGGTGCTGGCAATTAGAATTATGCATTTTTAAACCATACTTGATAGGTTTGGTTTGTAATGAGGCTTCGCAAATTTTAGCTGCATTCCAGGTTTTGGGCATCTGTAGAGGACAAGCACTACTGACTGAGTTTATGCCAAAGGACATTTTCTGAAAATCTTGTTGAAATGCTGCCTGCTTATCTTCCTTTTCTCTCCTCTTATTAAGTAGCTTTTATGCTTTATTAAGCTCTTCTTTATGAAAACTACTGATAAAATAACATCAGAAGAGACATGACTCATAGCTGTATAAAAGTAACAGCTGAAATTCTGTAAATTTAAGGTATGGTTCTGCAGAGTAAACGTTTCTGCTCAGTAATAAGTCTTCTCATTTAACTGTGTGCTGTTTGCTTTTTAGATCTTTTATCCAGAGACTACGGATGTCTATGATAGGAAAAACATCCCTAGGATGATATACTGCATTCACGCTCTAAGGTAACTGCTGACAGGAATAAAAGTTATAGTAACTGCCAAAGTTAGGAGTATAAGTCTTGAAATGGCTTTAAGACAACCAGTATATCAAAATCTGTCAGAATTTTTAAGTTCATTAGTTTTAAGTTGGAGACAAAAGTTGAACTTTGTCAGGTCTATTGGCCAAATAGTTCTCAAAATAGAAATTAAGGACTACCGAATTTAGCACACACATCCTTCTCTCAATAGTACACCCCCTTTCAAAATGAACATAAAGTTTCAAACTACATACTTCAACAGAAATCAAACAAATTAACAGTACAACCATGGAGGAGACATGCTGATCGGATGAAAATAATGATGAACTGACATCTTTCTGTACCAAATCTGAAGCAATTAATTACTGTATTCTGTGGTAATTCGTGTAAAAAGATACATTCTCAAATATTTCAAAATTCTGAGCAACTTGACTTTTAATGTAAAGTCAGAGAGGCTTTGACTACACCATTGAAAGAAGTGATTGAAATTTTTTCATGTTCTGCCTTAAGGATTTTCTTGATGTTTAGCACAAAAACATCTGCCCTGTGTTGTCCCTGGTGTGAGGGACAGTGTTGTTGGCAGACAGCTCCACCCACCCTCCTGTGGCTCTTCTAATTCATTTTCTGCACACAGAGACCTTTCCCTTTCAATATTTTTTGGCACTTATTTTTCAAAGAACATAATTAACTTGCACCCCAAACTTTCTTCTCTGTTTCTAATGGTGTTCAAAGACACATCAGCTGCTCCAGGGCTATCAGACAGAGACTATTCAATACATGCTTTATTGAAACTTTTTTAGGGCTAATCCTTGAAATGACGTGCCCACTCTTGCATTCTGGGATGTGCACTCGCTCCCAATAAACAGGTCTTACCACTAAAGTTCACCATATGTGCTTAAAATGCCAGGTGTTCGAAGTTGACAGCTCAGTATATTTTTGCCATCTTTGACAAGAGTGAAATTACTGTCCTTAGTGTAATATTAACTGGGAAGTGACACCAGGACTATTTGAGGGTGGTTCTTGCCTGTAACTTAGTAGTGCAGTCTTTTCTGACAGCAAGTGTCTTGTGTAAGCTTGAAGTGATTTCCTAAAGAGGATGTGTGGGGCTATAACCTTAACCAGGTCAGGCTGACTCAGTGGGCTGTGTGACCCCCATCCCCCAGCTGTGTTATGGGCCAGCTCAAACATTTTGCAGGAGACGCAAGAACGCATTTAATTTTTCTAATGTTTGCTCCCTCATGCATATAGGACATTATTAACTGTGGACTTGAATGCTACATATACAACAACTCCATCAAATATCTTCTTAATATCTGCCTTATCATTGCAGTGGCAATAATTCTTATCCTGAACTGAGGTTAACGGTGGATTGACCTATAGTAGAAATTTTCCCTTCTCCATCTTGGCAGGCCCTAGGATTTACGCAGTACCAAAACTAGTCTGTGTTGTCTCAGCTTTCACTTACAAGTTTGTCCTGTTTAAATTACTTTTTCTTGATGCATATCAGCACGCTCTGTACCTCTGTACTTAATATGTTTTGGGGTTTTTTTTAGTGCTACTATTTTAGAAATTGACTTTATATCAAATGTGTCATACCACACTGAAGGGTAATAGGCCTGAAATACTTTTATCTATGATGCTTTCCCATGAGATTGTAGGCCTCTGTGCCTGTGCAGGATGTAAGAATAGAAGAAACAATGATTGAGCTTTATTTATTTCCATACCTTTTCCTAAAATGCATGCCAGAAGTCTTTCACTGAAGTCTTTCAAATCAAACTTCAATCTCAGTGTTGAATGGCTTGCAAGCTATATTGAAAGCTGTTTGGGAAATAATAGACTTAAGCACAGGGCACTTTGCTTGGCCAGCAGTGCTCCCAGCTGGACTGGCACCAGAGGAATGCTGAGCTATATCTGAAACGTATATTTGACATCTGAAATAATAACATTTTGCAGGGAAAGTCATTGGCTGTTTATTGTTTTGCTGATCTTTTGCTGCTAGAAGGCCTGAAAATAGATGGGTACTCTAAGCATGTTGGTTTAAATGTAGTTTTAGGATATGTCCTGATTCAAGTCTGAAATTAAGACCATTGCACTTAAAGCATGTGGGATGACTTACGCTGTCAAATACAACTCTGCTCTGGCGAGGAAGGAGCAACTTAGCAAACAATTTCATATTATATTCCTGTTGAATGTAATTACCTCTTGCTTTTCTCTTGCTGAAACACCAATACTTAAAGTATTGACTGGGATAAAGGCCAGGAAGAAATTAGTGTTAGAACCAGAACTGGAACTTCTGGTTCTAACCTGAAAAATACAAAGGCACAGATTCTATTACTTGCACCATTTTTTAAATGAAATCACATTTGTGTTTGTTCCTGCACTAAATGAGATTAAGAACAGCTTCATTTAAATCAAGATGCTAACAGTGATTCTTCATAAATAGCAATGCTTGGAGATATTTTTCCCTGAAAAATTTTGTTCTCAAGTTATCTTTGCAAGAATATCACTGCTATATCCTAGACAATCTATCCCTTTAGAAGCTGGACAGCTTCAAAACATTGTTTTCCTAGGAAGCAGCAGACTAACAAGCATGCCATAAAAGAAAAAACATGCTATTTTCAGATCTGTTTTTCACAGCATGTTATACATGAGCTAAACACAAAACAAGTCCTGGGAACATCTGCCTGATATGAGATGCAGTTCTGTGTGGGTGATGCCTTCTATTGAAAGGAGTTTCACCTAGGAACTGTTCTTTCTCTTTTGTTTTTCCTGTGCTCCTGGTGGCTTGAATTCAGTTTTCTTAACCACGAGGCAACCATTCGTTTTTCTTAACCATTAAGCAAGCTGTTTCAAGTGAAATTGTATTTTAAGTCGGAGAAGTGTCTTTGTGTTCTCTGCAGGACTCGAAGAACATTTTCAGCACCATCTGGTGGTTAGTAGCTTTATCCAAATAGAGGAGTATGGGAAATATCATACATGATTCAACATCCTTCTGGAAGTGCTGAACAGCAAAAAAAATATTCTTTAATGTTCACAGCACTCTTTCTTCTTGTACCTTTTTATTGTGGTGACCCAAAAAAGAGTCAGCAGTCAGCTGCTGATTTCCATAACTGTTTGTTTGACACCCAGCATTTCAGACAGGAATTGTGTCCCTGTCTCAAACTTGGACCAAAAACTCTTTTTACCTGGAAAGACTGGAAGGCAGACCAGGGTAACAGAGGAACCTGGTTCATTACTATAGTCTGGTAAAGTCCATGTGCTTTTTCCCCCCATTAAAAAGCTAATTTGCATTTTAGACAGATTTGAAATGTGAGAATGGCATCAGCAATGATTTTGAGAGGTTGTAAAGGCATGTTGACCTACCTGAGATTCTTTGTTGTGTTCATCCAGATGGCAGCAGGATGGAGGAGAAGTTGAGGTAGCATGGAAGATAAATGCTGATTCCTCATGCTCCGAAATACATACAATAGCTACAAACACGTGGTTGGAAATCTCCTCCCATAATTTGCTAGTAGCATAAAAAAATATCCTCTACAACAAAACACAAAAAGGGAAATACTCTTCTCCAGAAACAAAACCCCTGCACCCCAAAGCACACTTGCAATGAATGACGTTGGGGTGAAGTAAGTTTGAAAACAATCCTTTTGAAGGAATGTGTTAAGTATTGTTTTAAAAACCTATCTTTTTTGATTCTTTCTTGCTTAACTCACTTGTTTATTGAATTTCACTTATAAATTATAGAAACATCAGTCTTTTGTAGATAAATACATGCTTGTGTTTGGAAGCTACTGAGAAAATATATATGTATTCAGCTGTTCTTTCAGATAGCACCCTAGAGCTCTAGGAATGAGTGAAGGTATTTTTCATGATATATTGAAAAAAAGTATTAATTCTTGGATAGTAAACTTTAAAAAGTTAAATCAACTTTCTTTATTATTCCAAGAGTAAGGTAGGTAATGACACAAATATTTAGAGATGGTGTTGGATGGACTTACAGGTTCTTGTTCCTCTACCCTTAGTAAGAAGGGTGTCAGTGATTTATGTGTTCTTCTGTTAGTATGGGATGTAATTAATGCAAGTCAAACCAGAACATGGATCCAAAGATATAAGGTGTCCTAAAATGCTTTCAGATCTTGATTTTTCTCCAGTACTAGCTTCTGTATTTCTTTACCTATCTTTCACTGAGGTTTTCTACTTGTTTATACATCCCCTGTGACATGAGATAATACTGACAAGTGCCTCTTTCTTAGAGATCCAGCTTGGAAATAAAAGATTTCTCTTTCTGTGAGATTTAAAAATACGGCGCAAAGAAAATCATAGTTTATTCTATATCAGCATACTTAAGTCAAGGGTTAAAGGACTAACTTCATAAAAGTTCTTTTCTCTTGTACAGAAAGCGAACAGCTCAACCACATGCAGAACTTTAAAGCCTTATTTTCTTCTTTGCAGTTTGTATCTCTTCAAACTAGGACTAGCTCCACAGATCCAGGACCTTCTGGGAAAAGTAGACTTCACAGGTAAAAAGATGCTTATCTAAACGTATGTTAGGTGGTTTTTCACGCTGCAAGTCTGCTAGCATTGTACATATTTTCTATTATTGCCTTTCTGCTCTGACAACATTGTTACAAACACTGTTACAAATTAAACAGGTGGGAGGTGTCTACCTTTAATGATTGTTGGTCTCAGAAGGGCAGGAGGAGGGAGTTTTCATTGAATACTTGTCATATCTTAGAGTCCTTCAAAATGGAGAGGAAAACTGCTCAGAAGCCATGGCCAGAAGCACTTTCAGAAACATTTTTGTAGGTATGGTTATTCATAGTAAAATTGTCATGCTTTTGTTTTGATAATATTTCCTTTTTTTTTTTTTTTTTGTCTGGACAGAGGAAGAAATCAGCAACATGCGAAAGGAGCTAGAGAAATATGGTATACAGATGCCATCTTTTAGTAAAATTGGTGGGATTCTGGCCAGTGAATTATCAGTGGATGAAGCTGCCTGTAAGTGTGACTCTTTCTGTTCTCTACTGAATGCTTTCACAGAATGCTAACTACATATTTACTGTGTTCTCATTCACTGATTTTGCCACCTCTTAAGAGCTAGAAAGAAAAGCAAATGAGTTTTCACTACCATACTGCTTCCTTGTTACAAGGCCTCTTCAAAATTTGCAGGTGTGTTTTTTGGTATCTCCGTTGACCCATAGGAAGTGCTACCAGAAGCAAAGGTTTCTCACAACATTTTGAATGGGTTTAATGTTTTGGTAGGTAGTGCTCCTCTAGAATAACGACTTAACCTCTGTGCATGCCTCTGCACCATATGAGTCCAATGTACATGGCCATGGGAACATGGTGCCTTTTCTGTGTCTTGTCTTTTTATTTTTTGCCTTTTGCAGTTTTCCTAAGACACCCAAGCAGGTTGCTGTGAGGACAAGTCATTGTTGCAGACAGACGGCTCTCTCACATATGCTGTTGTATATTTGGAACTTTCCTGCATGGGTAGCTTTCAATCTGTCTGACCACTGGCGTGTGACCCACTGCATGGTAGAACCCTGCTGGAGGGTGGTTCCTGCTGGACAGTTGGGGTTCTTTTTAGTCTATCTTGAACAGCTTCCATTCAAAACAGAATTCGATGTGTTTTCTTCTGCTCCTGACTATTCATGTGTAAGTCTAGGTGCTTTTCTCTGTATCACTTCTCTTTTTTTTGTGAAATGAAACAATATAGTACCAAAAAAATTGCTTTAATTTAAATGCATTGAAATCAAGGGTGTCCACTTCAACCAGCATTTGAGCTCTAGTTATTTTAAGATTCTAGTCTTTTCAGAAGGGTAAACCGAAGAACAGAAGGATTGTCTTTGCTTTCTTCAAAACCTTATTCAAAACTTTATTCAACCTTGCAAAGTGGCAAGCTGATTAATTATATTACATAGTGTGCTGAAGTTTTCAGAGCCTAACTTAAAACACATTTGATGTTGATTCGCATTGTCTGTGTTGTATCTTTTGAAGCCTGCTTGATATGTGCATGCTTCACCAAAGTTAGCTGTTAAAATGTTGCCTTTTTAAGTGGCAGGAGTATTTTAGCAGATTTTTAGATGTTAAGTGACTACCAAGCACTTTTTTCAGGGAGCTTCCTCCCCTGAAGATGAAAGGGCTCAAACATCCTTCACTGAAAGCCTTATAGTGTGTAGGGCTTCCTTTAACTTTTTAAGTGTTTTCAGTTTTAGAAGAGCAGGGTTTCCTGATGCTGGTTCTTTTCCTCTGGAAAAGGATTGTGCTGTAGATAGCATGCTTTGTCCCATGGCAGGAAACATCTGCTATGGGAACCTTCAGTCACTAGTGAGGTTGGATAATGGAGATCCTGCCAAAGGAAGGGGTCTACCATCCTTCTTCCTAAGTGGAGTGTGCAAAAGGAGATACGAAAGTGGAACAACTGCTGATGCCTCATACTCTGCTGCCAGCAATAGTATAAGTCAGCATGGAAAGAATAGGTTGAAGTGCTTTCACAGAGAGCTTATTCTGGAAGGAAACCTCTCTCTTATTCCATACTTCCAGCCTGCTCTTTCAAATCCAATCAGGCTTCTCATTGTTTCTCTTGGTAGGTGGGTTCACATCTACCAATATCTGTTTGATTCTCTCCTGATCTTGAACCTGTCTTTTGATTGCTTTTTGCTAGATCCATTTAGGTTAGTGAAGCCTCTTATACCACTGTGGAAGAGATAACATCCTTCCTATGTGTTCTGTTATGAGGATGTAGGGATCATATATGTGTCTAAGGACAGTTTTCTTAGTCCCTTAGAGTGGATATGGATGTACACAGAACGACAGAATAAGTGGGAAGGGACTCCTATGGATATTTGAGTCCAAGTTTCTGATCCTCATGGGATTACCTAAAACTAACCATACAGCTAAGAGCATTGTCCATATGCTCCTTGAACCTTGTCTGGTTTGACACTGTGACCATTTGCCTGGGCAGCCTGTTTCAGTAAATAACCACCCTCCCAATGAAAAAACTTTTCCTCATGTTCAACGTGAACTTTGTCGTTTCACAAAGTTTAATGACAAATGAAACCAGTGTGCTGCTCTGCTTGTATCTCCTCCAGCATCCTAGCTGCTTGTACTGCCCATCTCTAGTGTGCTGAGCTAGAGTGAAACAATTTTAGAACAACTTTCTGGCATGAACTCAGTTCTAGGTAATGGATTATCCACCAATAGCTATGCAAGTTCCAGTAGCTGCCATATCTGAGGGTGTACAGCTTCACTTCATCCTTCATTTACTTCTGAGTGTTCAGTGTTATGATCTTTTTTTCTGACTTCCCTAAATTTGTACACTCCTTTCTTTTTCCTAAAGCTTCAAATTTGAAGCATCTTTGCTTTCTTTCATAAACTGAGAGAAATTGAAATCTTTCAGACTCAGATATTTAGACCTTCAGTTAAAGTTAATCCAAATAACCTCTTTTTACTGCATGCTTTTCTCCACTTCAGCAAAACTGTGCAGGGCCAAGTAGAAAGTAATATTGAAGTAAGGAAAGACGATCACTGTGTTTTCCCTTCGCACATCTCCTTGGTGGCATGAAAGTAAATCCTAGGCAAGCTGCTGTGATGATAAATCGGGAGCTGCAATGTTCCTTCTTTGGGATATGATCTAGATACACATTTATCAGGAATTCTACATTTTGTATAGTAAAGTTTGTCAAATACTTGAGACTAATGTGCTACCAGACAGCCATTGGGGTCTCTTTGCAGCTTGAAGGTCAAGATAAAGTGCAGCTCTAGTACAAGTCCTTCATCTAGACTGATCTTAGGGCCAAATGTGTTCAGGGAGTAACGGGGAGGGGTGCGTTAGCTACTACTCTACACCTAATTCAGCTATAAATGGTTTTGAATTTGTACACTCACGCAAATTTACTGTGTGAAAAAACATGAGCTTTTATGACTCTTAAATTCTTGTAGTCAAACATTTGTTTAGTAGATGAAGTTTTCTTTTTTTTCTCAAAGGGAAGACTTAACAGTTAAGCTGATCAATGGCTGGTGAGTCCTATTTCCCTTTTTCCTGTGTACATTTTGAGGACCCTGCAAAGCCTGTTGGGTGTTTTTTTGCCTCTGTCTGAAGTCTGCTGTCTTGTGGCTTTGCAGGTGACAGGACGAGAGACCATTACATCAGTGTGTCTCATGTGCCTAGGGGTTCATGGAGATCTTGATGTGCAAAGAACCATCTCAGGGAAGCTTAAATGTGATGTGCTGGGGGGGTGGTCTTAAATGTGTTTTTCCAGAGGACAAGTTTAATGGAGCTTCAATTTCCTTATTCTTGTGCAGCATCTCCCAGATATACTCAGTTTAGACAGTACTTTTATATGGACACAAACACACAGCTTTAGGGTAAAAATTACCAAAAATACTTTCAATTCCTACATGTAATTGTCTTCTAAGTAAAGTAGGATTTGAATGATAAAATGTAACTTATGTTTTATTTTCTGTCAGTAAAATATTAAGTGTTGTTATTTAACCCCAACTAGCAGTCAAGCCCCACACAGCCCCTCACTCAATCCCCAACCAGCAAGACCAGAAGGGTAAAAGCTGGAGAACTCACGGGCTAAGAAAAAGACAGTTTAATAGGGAAAACAAAGGCTGTGCACACAAGCAAAACAAACCAAGGAATTAATTCAGTGCTTCCCATGAGCAGGCAGGAGTTCAGCCATCTCCAGGAGACTCAAGCCCCATCACATATGATGGTGACTTGGGAAGACACACTCCATCACTCCAAATATCCTTCTCTTCCTTCTTTCCCCCACTTTATACACTGAGCTTGGTGCCACATGGTCTGGAATATCCCTTTGGTCAGTTGGGGTCACCTGTCCTGGCTCTGTCTCCTCCCAGCCTCCCAAGCACCCCCAGTTCCCTCTCCAGTGTGGCAGCACCAAAAGCAGAGAAGGCCTTGGCTCTGTGCAAGCCCTGCTCAGCAATAACAAAAACATCTCTGTATTATCAACCCTGTGTTCAGCACAAATCCAAAACACAGCCCCATGCCAGACAATGAGAAGAAAATTAACTCTACCCC
This sequence comes from Rhabdornis inornatus, assembly GCA_013397075.1. Taxonomy (NCBI): domain Eukaryota; kingdom Metazoa; phylum Chordata; class Aves; order Passeriformes; family Rhabdornithidae; genus Rhabdornis; species Rhabdornis inornatus. Next base: position 112,775 of record VWZS01009296.1, read on the forward strand.
AGCTGAAACCAGCACACCCCTGTTTGGGGAAAGGGCGAGCATGGAACAGACAGCGATGTGCCACCTTTGATTAAACACAGAATTCTGCAGTCTAGAGGAAACATGGAGTGGAGTGTTCAAATCTGTAAATTATTGAACATAAATCCAACACTCCTTTCCAATAAATCAGAAAAAACAGTGACAGCTTTGACTTTTTTGCTTCCTGAAGTTTAGGACTGTGCTTTCAATTTCAGTGCATGCAGCTGTAATAGCAATCAATGAAGCTGTTGAGAAGGGAATAGCTGAGCAAACCATCGTGACTCTGAGGAACCCAAATGCAATGTTGCTCAACGTGGATGACGAACTGGCACAGGACTATCAGAATGAACTCTTTGATGCTAAAAAGAAGAAAGAATCAAATGCAAGACTCAAGGTAGTGGTGTTTTATTTGTACTTCTAGTACACGTATTTCTTCATGTTTCTTGTCATGCTGTAGCATTGTTGTTTAAAAAAACAACTTAATTTTTAAAATTAGTACAATCAGGAAGAAACACCTACTTTTAAGATAACTGAGAGAAATAATGGTAATGCAACAAGCTAAAAGCCAGTTTTCTAAGAATATGATTATTACGAGAATGATGCAGCTTAACTTTGCCCAAAGGCTAAATATACCAGAAGACTAAATAGTAAAAAAGACTAGTTTTCTTCCATTAATTGCTTTAGGAAAAGCAAATTTACTGCTTAAAAAATGTAAACACAATAATACCCTTTTTTGTGAATAAAGTATAACCTCTGCCACAGATACTTACTGTGAAATTATTTGCTGTCTTCTTTTACATGAGAGCTAATGGTCTCTATGACAAAGTGCTAATTTCCTCAGTTCACTTGGTCAACAAATTACCTTGCAAATACCTTCAGTAAATGCTTCAGCTGATGCAGTTTTAATGACTTGGCTAACAGCTTCTCTCTCTGGAAACTGTTTTGTGTGAACTAGCAACAATTTTGTTTTCTTAGAATGGCACAATTTCTGATGAAGAGAGAGATGTCTATGAGGAGTTGCTGACACAAGCTGAGATTCAAGGCAATATCAATAAAATAAACAGTAAGCTATTCTGGATCCTCGTGGAAGTATGCACACAATACGTGATCTCCCAGATTCCAGCTGAACACAACTTGAGTCCACCTGAACAAACAAAATATATCTATGGAAACTTTAAAAATATGCACAAGTGGCTAATATCTCTCTACAACTGTTTTTGTCTTGCTATTCCTTCTCTACTAATCTTTGTGGGGGGGAGCTAATTTCTGTTTGTGGTTTTTGCTGTAAGGATTCCTCAGTTCAGAATCAAATCATTTACTGCCTGCTCTGTTTCTTCATGTTCCTTTTGTGTGCAGAATACTGTAAATTTTGACCCCCTCTTCTATATAGACGCAAAATTCATTCATAAGCTTTTGCTTAGCTATGGTTGAAATGCTTCTACACAGGCTCCCACAGAGCTAGACTCCCTTTGTAGGACTGTACATGAAAGAGGTAATTCTCTGCTAGATAAAAATTGCCACCCTAGCTGGCTTTTACAAAAAGTGAGATGCTGACAGCAATGGACTTTTTTTTTTCCCCATGAAAGCCATACTTGCTGTTTATAGGCATTGTTTTCATTTCAGTTCACATAGCTTTAGTCCAAGTGAATGAGGCTATTGACCGGCAAGATGAAGGGGCACTGATGGCAGGTTTGAACCGCCCTGCTCTGAGCCTACTTGAAGTTCTGCCACAAAATTCCTCATGGTACTTGTTGCAATTGTGTGATTATAAAGAACAGAAAATGCAGGTAATTGAATTGAACAGGTACTACTTGTCGGTTTTTCAGCTGGTTTTAATCCAGAGAGAAATTGTCTTTACTCTGCCTTTCCGCATCATTTATGAAAAGTTTTATAAATATTTGGGAATAATTGATGTACGAATCAACACCGAAGAGCTGCATTTGCTCTAAAGAGCATGATATCCTTGTGAGTATTTACTAACTAAGATAATAGAAGAAAATTTAAGATAGAACATGCAGCCCCTAATATTTTGTTTCCAAAATGAGTTATGACTTGAGCATAAATAAAAGTAATATTGAATCATTAACATTAAATTTAAGTGCCAATTGGGTTTTAAGGAGAAAATATATTTTAAGTAAGATGAAAATCACAGGAAAAGAGTAATGCCGTGTTTACTGAGTCTTGTATTTGATGCACGGGTGATAGTACAATCGAATCCCAGCATACCATCACCAGACTTGATCACTTATTTCCCATCAAACAAAAACATAATTAAACCTTGTTTTTCTGATCTGTTAGATAGCAGGCATTCCAAATATGCTCGACAAAAGTGAAATACAGAAAGAAGTTAGTGTTGCCAATGCGGAAGCTGAGGCTCACAAGCTTAGTGAGTAACCATTTTAATACTCTTTACCATCACCATTTTATTATGTTAAGATAGTTGAGTTGACCATTTCTTGCACATAAACAAGGTTTCTCCAACTGAAACCATATGCGTTGCATTTTACTCTCCAAGTCTTTCTTCTCAGTGTCACAATTGCCAAATCACCAATCTGTGCTGCATTGGATGTACTTTTATTGAGATAACTGATTTGAGCCCCTGGCAAGCACAGCAGCAAAAAACTGAAACCTTGATGGCTTGAACAAATATTTATCAGTGCACTATTAATATTCACTTGGGACCAATGGCCATACTTGTAGAGTTAAGATGGAGAAATATTTTGCAATCAAATTGCAGAAAAAAATTATTCTCGCTTTTAGACACATGTTATCTAAATCTAACCTATTCTGAGTCTGTTATGAATGCCACACGACATAAGTTATAGTTTGTAAAAAACATATAGTTAAAGGGGATCTAAATTTGCGGTGCATGTGTTGCTGCTTTTGACTGGAAACTTCTTTGCTAGGAAGTTAACCTTTGGTTGATCCGCTGTCATTTCATACTGCGTCTGAGCATGGCTCTTTTGTCTCTGGTACTGTATTCAATGCTTTGAAATCCAGGCTGATTGCTTTTGTAATGTGCCTTAAAGGCTATATTGTAAGGTCAGCTTATGTCAGAAGAAAAATTTCACTTTATACCTTAAATGTTACCCTGTTTCAGATTAGTTAGCTATGGTGAGGAGTACTTTCTCTGAGAGTTGCCTCTTGATAAAGGAAGGAAGAAGAAAAAGCGATGTGTGAAAAGCATTAACAGCAATCTGGAGAGTAACTTAGGTCTTACGTTTTGCTTAAGAAGAAGAAAAATAGTGGCTTTTGTTACAGGACTGTGAATAATGTAAAATATGTTTTGCAGTTTGCATGCTGGGTTTCAAAAGTACAAGTCAGTAGCTTGGTTGCAGAGCTAGCCTGGTCCATTTACAGACCTTGACTCCTTTCCTCTTTACTTTTTTTCTTAAAAAAAGCATGTATGCATGCTGTAGCTGTGAGAGCCTTTCCAGGTTTCTAACTGTAGGAATAGCCAGTAGAGAGTGTTCGGGGACAGCATGACCTCATATGACTATGCTTCAGAGAAAATGAAATGAGACGCAAGGATTTTTTTTTTAGGTGGGCCTAGCTAAAAGGTTTTCAAAGACTTTGTGTTGTATAACAAGCTCTGAGAGTTGCTGTATACCTGAACTGTGGATGGTATCTTCTATACAAGTAGTCTTGTCTCAGATTTGGGCAGTCAGTGGTGACTAAAAATGTTCCCTGGGTAACAGTACTCAGAAAAGCCATATGACAAGGTAGAAGGGTAGTGCTTACCAATGGAAAAGGCATTTGCATAATTGCTATTCTTCAAATGGCCACATGTGCTCTAACCTTCAAGGTTGCTTCCCTTTCTGTCAGACCAGAATGGTGTCTTGTACAGTGTGTTCCTGGGTGTGCCCTGGCCTGGGTTTCTTCAGACATGGCTCCTCCAGGTGTGCAATTATGGTGGCAGTGACTAAGCTGAGGGATGTTGTAATGCTTCTGCAGCTGCCCAAGTGGGAAGTGTTTTTCAGCACTTTTCTGCTGAGCTTCAAACCCCTGACAAAGTCAGTCCAGCAAAAAGCAAAGCTGGCAAGTTGTTCAGATACTGAAAAGGTTTACACTCATACCCTCATATCCCTCTATTGTGGTCTGTTTAAATTAAAATCTGAACTGTAGTGGAGGGTTTAATTTCTAGATGGCAGTGCCTCTAAGGACTGATCTTCCACACTAGAGGAAAAATGAAAAGGTGTTGGCATGCAGAGGAAGTTCTAGAAACCATAGCATGTGGTTTTCCATCAGTTCAGCTACCAGTTTTCTGGCAGAAAGTCCCACCCTTCTAGTACATTTGGCTGATTTCCACCAGGCCTCCTGAAATAGACACTATTAATGTTGTTGGTATTTCAGGTACTGGCCCGTTTTAGCTAGTTCAGTTGGATCCTGCCGAAGGAGGGTGTGAGAGAGGTAATATTATGCAGAAGGAAGGGAGCATTTGGAGTGAAGCAAGACTGAGGTGCTGAAGCTGACATACACAGCAGTGCCTGCTGCAAGCACACCCAGGAAGAGTTAGATCTTTCCCTGTGCTAGGGTGGGGTCAGCTCCTTGTTTTGTGTTAGAGGTGCAATAACGTCTCTCATTTTTAAAAGTCCAGAAATTTTGAAGTTCTCCAGTCAATTATTTGCTCAATACCTTTGAACAGAGACTGTTTTGCAATATTCAGCAGTCATGTCATTTCACAAAAATGTTTTTCTCTTATGATAGCAAATTATATTCTTTGTAATAACCTAGTTGTCATCTACATGGCATGAAGAGCAAACAGCATATGAAAATTAATAAGCTTTTTTCCCTGCTGTTCTTTAGAACTTATAGCGGTTGACAATATCAATACAGCAATTCGTAACTGTGATCCTAGTAAAACACTGGTTGCACTGATGAAACCTGAGGCACAGCTGCCTGTTGTTCACTCATTTGCTGCTGCTGTCTATCAGACTGAGCTGTTCAACCTCCAACAACAGAATGCTGTGGTAAGAGTGAAAAGCTTACAGCCTGCTCGTTGATGTTGTATAGTCAGACCATGAAAGAGCACAAACATAGCATGTTGTTGTGTAAAATCAGACATAAGTCTCTTGCCATGATACTATGCATTGCATGAATCATTTTGGTTGAAAAGGCAAATATTTAATTGCAGAGTTTGTTTCATGCCACACTTTAACCTGGTTTAGCTCTTGCGTTAGGCAGATCAACTGACTTTTTTAAATTGTTGCATGCTCTTAATGAGGGCTGACTCTTGTTCATGTATTGTGTAGAAAAGTAATCCCCTGTTATGAGTAGGACCAGAAGAGATGAGATTGTGGGACGAAAGAAGGAAAGGCAGACTGGATGGGACATAGAAACCCACTGAGCTCCACCACCACTGATGTGTCAGTCTGGCATGCCTGTGACTAGGAACCTTTCCAGGCTTCTTAAAACAAGCCCATCTCCTTGATTCTGTCTAGAGTGTGTAACTCAAATTTGTTACACTGCTTATTTAGCTTCCTGACTGCAGTACATTATTGTCCTACAGAACTACCTGGCACATGATGAACTGTCTATTGCAGTAGAAATGTTGTCAGCTGTTGTGTTGCTAAACCAGACCTTGGAAAATAAGGACATCCTAATGATAAAAAATCATCTCAGAGACCCATGCACTGGCTTCAATAATCTGGAAGAGGAAAACTTGCAACGGTAAAGGTTCATTTTGTGGATGAGACTTAGCAACTTCTGGAAAAATAAGTAGGCTTTTTTCTGGGTGGGCTGTCCTGTGTTGTGGCTGTGAAGTTGAAAGAGCTGGAAGATAAACATCTGTGTTTTAAATTAACAAGGGAGAGTGTGACAATTGCTGTAGTAGTTGTATCTAAATATAAGCAATAACACAGACTTGAAAGCTGTAGATGTGTGAGTTGCAAGGGAAAATATCCTCAAAAAACAAACATGAAGATCTGACAGAATTTTTGCAGACACTAAAATGGAAACAACTGTAGCTGGAAACTGTTAATCACTAACCACTCTGCAATTCTGAAATGATCTTTGGAATGAGGTAGTGTTTAATGCCTCAGGGTCCAGGAGATCTCTTGAGCCATGGTCAAGCCCTTTTCTGCTCGCTAGAAAAGTGAATACAATGCTGTGGCATACATGTATGTTTAACATTACATTATGGCCTTCACTTGGCTGCCAGTGGCTTGCCCTGTCCCTTGCCTGACTTATCACAGATATGCTGCTACTGCTACTGCAATTGCTGTGTTGTCTGTCAATAAAAAAATCAGGCAACACGAGGGACCTGTGCCCCCAGCATGCAAGGGAGAGCATGGGAATGTGGACCAGTTCCTGTCTCTTTGGCACAGATGGTGGAAACCTCCATATGCTTCTGGAAGGCATTAGTAGGCAAAAGGGACCACAGTAGCTGAAGATCTTCACTGGGTAGTCAGGGGACATGAATCTGAGAGTGGCCTTTGCTGGGTGTCTGAAAGCCGGAAGGAAGGCACTCAGATTAGGAATAAGAAGCCAGTGTTTTGGTCAGAGAGAGAAAAATGACATAAAATGGAGCAAAAATAATCTATTTTGCCTGTGCTAATGACATGGTGCTTGTGAGCAAGAGAAGCAACATTATAAATATGCACAAATGGATCCAAAGTGTCCCAAGTGCAGCATTTCTGGTGATGTCACTGACCCAGTCTTTAGATTACACTGTCAGTCAACACAGATGAAACAGTAGGAATTAGTTGGACTGGACAAGTAAATAAAATAATATGCCATTATGCTAACCCGTGCTGCCAGCCATATGCTGAATATCACAGGAGGCTTTGACTTGCGCAGCACCGGAAGAGATACAGTAGAGCTAGAAAAACTTCATTGAGGGAGATACTGTTCAATGGCTTTCTATCAGAAGAGGTGGGCTTGCTGGGAATGTGTTTTCTGGAAGAGAGATTTTAGGGGAACTATATCATAAGGGAAACCTGTCATAGGTCTCCAAAACTCTGCAAGTTGTGGAGAAGGCTAATAGAATCAGTTACTAGCTTCTAATAGCTATAGTTGTTTGGGGACTTTTGAGAATTTAATAAAGAATATTTGGACCCTATCAAATATAAAGTTTAATTTTTTTTAAAGCTGTCATCTCACAAAACATGTAGTGAGGCTAATTCCTCAATAATACATAAGATTTTAAAACAGACCAGATAAATTAATGGAGTGTAGCCTTCTTTGCAAATATTAAAGTGATACACAGTCTCCAGCTCCAGAAGCCCTTAAATACAGGCTACTTGATGCTGAAAAGACAAATCGGATTAGGAAATTATGAATCTCTCTTACTTCTGTTTTCTGTCAGCCACTCATTCCTCGGGCTTCTGATCTAAATAGAAGACATGTATCTTATCTGACATACTTAGCAGTTCTATGCTTCATTGAGAACTGCGAAAATTATTTAATTTAGGTACACATGAATTTACACTGCTGTGAAGGTTTCCAGCTTATCTGGTCTATGAGCCTTCTAGGAAGAGTAGAAACAAGCTACAGAGCCTGTGCTTGGAGGATCTTGAGTTGTGGGAAGAGGTGCATAATTATTTTTTTTTTTTTGCCCATGGCTCATCATCTTCCTCATGGAGGTAGGAGATGCTGCTAGCTGATACTTCTGACTGAAATTCTAGTCTTTGAATTAGTGTCAAGAACACAACAATAGTTTCCTAGAGCAAGAAGCTGACCATAATTTTCCCCCACATTTATCTGTTGCACCATACAGCAAGCTGTATGTATGTGTGTGTATTCATATTGCCATCATGCCATATAGCCAAGAAAAGTTTTCTGAATTACAGGGCCATTTCTTCAGATCCTGAAATGCATGGGTAGAACAGGCAGCTTGCATGTCTGTATAATTTCTGGCATGAGCTGAGTTTGTCTGAAATTTATTCATTGGAAAAAATACTAGTCACTAAATGATGGATGATACATCTGACTAATTCTTTATGGCACTTTATCTTATATATGAAATACACTTATGTATTTTATATCTTCTTATAGTTATGCTGATACACTATTGTCTATTAAGTCAGAGGCTTCATCTCAAGGCCAAGATTATTTAAGCTGGAATGATATCCAGAACTGCATTGACATGGTTAATATGCAAATTCAAGAAGAAAATGAAAGTAAGTAATTCTTCCTCCACGTTGCCCACAGAGGTCATAGTCAAGTCTTTGGTATGTAAATCTGTGAACTGAGTGGCCTCATTCAGATGCTCTTGAAAAGAGAAGAGTATTTAAAATTTTTGAAAGCCAGATGATCTTTAAATATCCTTGAACTATTCCTGTCTGTTTCAGAGGCTGAAGGATATCACAGGGTGCCTGCCTTCGGCAGTTAAAAATGCAGGCTAAATCTGCCTGCTTAGCAGTATCTTCCAGCTCTGGATGGTCTCACATTGGGGATTTTGCAGTTGTAAGCAAAGAGCATATTGGGATATAGGGAGGAAAATCAGTGTTCCATTGAAAAGTGTGTTTTATTGTGTAATGATTCCAAGTGATTGTTTTTCACAAGAGAGTCAATAAGAAGTTAGACAATCCAAATATATGTCTTGGTCTCCTTTTGGGTAACTTGATTTCCTGTCCAAGAGTAGCTTCTTATGCCCACATGTTCTCATGTGAATGGATTTAGTTTATTTTTGAAGCTGAATGTAACTGGATTGCCATGAGAGGGTGGTGTTATATTAAACGTGATAGCTGGTCATTTGGGCTTCAAAAAAGCTAAAGCACCAAATTCTTCCACTGCATGTAGAAATTTGAAACTATCAGAAATTTGAAGATATGCCAAATTTGCTAGAGCAAGGAAATGAGCGGCAGCTTTGAGACTGCTTGCCATTTTGGAAGCAGTCTCAGTGCATTTTGAGAGCCTTTGTAAGACACAGGCTGCTCATGCCCTTTGTGTACTGCCATTAGTGTCATGCATGCTGCTGTTTCGTACTGGTAAGGGAAATTTTATATTGCAGAATTTCTAAAACTTGCTGGATTATTGCTTCCTAAATCTAGTCCTGTGGTTGCCATGGATCCTCACAGCTTGGTTGCCACCTGTGCCCTCTGGCAAGGTGGGGTGCAGAGCAGTTTGTTTGACTGGCAGAGTGACTTTTTTGTCTGAACCTCTGCACTTAGTAGGGCTTGGAACAGACCTTGCAGTAGCAGTGAAAGTCTTCAGTACCAAAATAGCTGCTCTTGCTCTCAGTGACACTGACCTCTGCCTGGGAATGTTTAGAGAAGGCAGATGGGCAGAGAGAAGAGGAGGAAGGGAGGCTTCTGTTTCCATAAGCAAGTCCCATATCTGCATAGTCCCTCTTTTGGACCACCTTGGAAAAACGGCTCATTTCCCAAGCTTTATGATGACCTGGATCTGTGATCTCACCAGGTGGGTTGTGGTGGGTCTAGAAACACTTACTGAGAGATGATCCACTGGGAGCAGGGATGTCATCCCTCACAGGTGATGGTGAAACCCTTGACTGGTGTCTTTCTGGGATGGCTTTAGGGATCACAAGCAGTGCATTTCAGTACTGTTTAGGGGCAGGAAGAAACCAATTTGAAACTGTTGGTCCCAGTCTGAAGAAAGTGAGTTAAGGTTTTGTTAGTTACACTGGGCCTTACTTCCTGACTGAAGTACTGACAGCATTGTCAGTTTAGTTATTTACAGTGAAATTACAAGAAATTAGGTTAAGTTGCTATGCAATGCTTTAGCTGGGAGTGTAGTATATATGTATTTGACCAAATCAGGGTTTCAGGTAGTGTGGTCTGAAATCACTTGAAAATAAAACTTGCAGTGCTGTGAGCCAATATGTTAAACATATAAATATGTGACACCCAACTTTTTCTTAAGCTTCCTGTAGGTACTTCTTCCCAGAAAATAGGAAAATCTGTTTTCCCTTTTTTGTGAAGGATAATTTTGATTTTTAGGAAGAGTTTTATTCAGATGTATCAATAACTGTGATAGGAAGGAAAGTTGTATAGCATAACAGCTTCAAATTAATATAAGAACAAAAATAATTTAAAATCAGCTGCTGTTGCTGCCTTTGCTTCTTGTTTTGTGATTTTTCTGTTCTTCATGTTACTGCTTTGTTTGTACGTGATACTGGAAGAGTTGCAACTTTCTTTGAGTGCATCTTTAATAACTTTCCTTTTTCATAGGAATCATTGCAATTGGACACATTAATGAAGCAGTTGACCAAGGAAATCCTGAGAAAACTCTAGAAGCTCTGCTATTGCCCACAGCCAAGCTGCAAGATGTGAGACCAGTAAATGCAAGGCATTATCAAGATGTTCTGCACCATGCCAAAACACAGAAATGCAAGGTTAGAATTTTTACTCTTGTTCTCTGTGAGAAGTGAAATGCCAATTATTTTCACTTGCTTCTATATCCCCGTCCTGGTCCCCCAATGCTTGCATTACCTTTGCCCAGTGAGGTTGTAAAAAAGCCAGAGACAACAAACTGGCACTAGGTAATTTTGCACTATAACTTATTCTTGCTGGCAAAATGGATTAATTCTCAATGTATTAAGATATGTTTTGCATATGTCTTGCTACTGCTGTAATCTCACTTATTTTAATTCTACTAGGTTGCTGTAGCAATTAAAAAATATGGGCAGCAGCAATACTCACATAGTTATGAATTAGTGTAACGATACATTTACAGGACTATGCCAAGCAGATAGCTACAATATAGATGGAAAGTGGGGTCTCTGCCAGAAAGAAGTCATAATTATGGTGTTATTTAACAAATCTCTGGGAAGTATCTTGAGGAGTCTCCTTTGTTATGTTGTTTTATTATGTGGAGTTTTGCGCATTTTTTTCACAGCTTTATCATGCAATAACAAGCTGATGGTCTTGTATGTGCCTTCAGTTTAAACCTATCTCAGCAGGATGTTGCTATCTGCTTCCCCAAAAGCAGTGGCCTGGTTAGCATTACAGCTTAGGGAAGCATAAACAAAGATCAGCCTAGCAGCTTGCAGGACGTGACTGAACACAAGGTTAGCTAAAGCTGCTAGCGCAGCACTTAAAATGTCCAGTGTCTTGAAAACATAATTAGAATTCACATAGTGTGTCTCTAAGGTAACATGGTGAGTTGGGGGAAGTCTGCAAACTTTGGCTTGTAAAGTATCTTCCAGCATTTGTGTCACCTCACCTGGGGTACCTGCTGTGAAACCATGTGTTTCTGTAATCTGCTGTCAGAACTTTTGAAAGGTGTTTGCACAAGTCAATTTCTCACCAGGGTTCCCAGGTAAGGACTGGTTTCACTGAGCCCTCAGTGCTGAAAAGCCTTCTCCCTCGCATGTGTGCTGGGGAGGGTTTTGTGCATCCTGACTTCACCTGTCCTGGATGGGCCAGGGTCAGTCCTTGTGCACAGTGCAGGTGCTGGCTGTACAGTGCTCACCCAGAACATGCCATGTGTAAGCACAGGGAGCCAGGATGTCCCCAAGGCAGAGATCTACAGCCCACAGGTGCCTGCACACAGCAGTCCTACCCTGGCTCACTCCTGCCAGCTGCCTCAGTGCTCCCTGGATACAAACCTGGTGCCCCCTCCCATCCTGGTGTGAATATGCTCATAGGAAACAAATGACTGTTTCCAAATTTCGGAGTAAAAATTGTACAATCTCTTTGAAGTCTTATCATTTTAGGATTTTTGATATTCTTAGAGACTTCTGCTGGCCTTTATCTTCTGAGCTATTTTGGTTTTCCATTCTTTTGACAACTACTTAGAGCATCTTCTCTGTGAACCAGAGTGTTGCCCTGTTTCAGAAGAGAACAAGACACAGTATTCCCAAAAGAAACACTCAGATGCATACTTATTCTTTACAGTGATCAATCATAAATATGACCAATGTTTTGGTAAAAATATGATTTAGACTAACATTTCCTTAAAAAAAGATCCAAACACAATTGTAAAGGTAGTGCAATTTCTGAAGTCTATTTTCTACTTTTCTGATTCCTGTTTATAAAGCAGATCTCTTTTACTTTGTGTTTAGCATGTTTTAAGAGTCAGCTGTGGTAAAAGGAAGTATTTGATTTACAAGAATCAGATAGGCCTCCCTATAAACTTCCTGCCCCAACATCTGGAAAAACATATGTGCCAAACTTACTTATACTAATCAGCTTGCTGTCACTGCCCTATAACTGTGGTGATTTGGGGGAGTCTGCACCCAAATCTACCAGAACCCATTACAGGTCCTTATCTCAGATCTGACCTATTTGTTCCTTGCTTGAAACCGAAAATGCAAACCTGGAATTTATTTTGTCCTTTAAATCTTAAACCACAGCCGTTAACAGTTCTGAAAGCCTTTTCAAACCAAATGTATTCAGGTCCCAGTGAGAAAAACCCTGTGTTAAGGGAGCATATTGTGGATAACTGGAAAGCTAAACAGATGGACCAAAGTACTATGTTTGGTTTTAGGGTTTTTTGTGTGATAAATATAGAGCTTTTAGTTAGGTTCACATTGTTTATATTTTCAAGAGTTGTGTAGTATTTGAATTACTTTAGAGTTATCTTTATAATTTGCTCTTATGCATGTTGAAGGAATGGCAGGATTAAAACTAACTTAAATTAAGAACCAGAGGAAATAGAAAAAGGGTAGCCTCACCAGGCTGTAAATTCCCTTGAGGCATTTTCCAGTGCAACTTATTTTATTTAAGTTTTTTTACAATACTATTATCAAAACAACATAAAACATTTTTATCCCCACTTAGATGCTGCAGTTCCAAATTCAAATGACAACTGCTGGGCTAATTTTCTAGGAACTTAGTATATATGTAGGCTTTCCGTTTCTGTAATGGTAAAAGTTGACCCATTGTTTTACTAACAGTCAGTGGTAACTAGTTGCAGTGTTTGTAACAATGTAGGTATTTCCTGTGCGTATGTGGAAAGAGAAAATACTACAAAATAGCTTCCCTGTTTTGCTTACCAAGCAAGAGTGATACAGGCCTGGATTCACACTGATAAGGGTTAGCTCCCAGCAATCCCTGTGGATTAGGGGAGTGCAGGCGCTGACGGAGTGGAAGAACAAGTCTCAGTGCAGAGCTGGTTAAGCAGCCTCATGGTAGCCTTGGAAGAGTCAGGGTCTGTGTCCACGGCTGTAGATTTACTGTTTTTCTAGCCAGGGCACTATTTGCTCTTGACTGCTCCCAGGCATGTACAAAGTGCTTTTACTTGTTCCCATTTTTACCAGGCCAAAACCTTGTTTTTGTATCACTGTTCCTGCAGTGATTGTTGGCTGAGAGTTAATTTGGAGTGTCATGAATTGCCTTAGAAGTGCAATTTGGATGCTGACTCCATTTCTGGTATTTAGAGGCTGTGGTGACTGATACTCTGGCAGTTTCTCCATGGCCAGAAAGTGATCTCAGAAAGAAACGGAGGTGCAGATCTACTCCCCTGAATCTGGGTACACAGGTGTTGTAATACATGTAATAAAGTTATAGAGTTGGAGAAGTGTATTTCTGGAGATATTCCTTGTGTTGGGGGAAGTAAATTTAAGTGAGATTGTGTTTTTTAACACATTTTACTTGAAGTATGGATGTCACACCTGAGATTTGTTGCTGTCTGTGTTAATACTACACAAAATCATAATTCCAGTGATAGAAATAAATTCATTTTTCCCTGGATATTTTAACCATTGTTAGATAAATATTGGATTGACTTCTAATTTTTGACATTAGAAAATAAAGGAAAGGATCAAGACAACTGTTTAGGCTGCTAAGACATAAAGCAATTAGATAAAAAGAATACAACCCATCTGTGTTGTAATAGTAATAGTTGACATGATGGATAATAAGGATAATATTGCTTGGCACAAAGCAAATAGCAAAGATGGTAAGAATCAGAAGACAGACTTTAACATACCAGAACCATTCATGAGTCTTGAGTGTTCGTATAATTGAGACATAGCAGAACACGATAGTCGCAAGCGGTATTAAAAACCCAAATACAGCTAAGGACACGTAGTAGTAGAACTGGAAGGAAGATATGGTTTCACAGGCGCTGTGCACATCATGGCAGGTATAAATGTCCAGTTGCTTCACATGGTAGCTTTGCCGCATGATGGCAAGCGGGAGCATGTACAAGAAGACGATGGCCCACACGGCCGCGCAGGCTGCGGTGGCGTAGGCGCGCTTCGGCAGGCTCTTGTAGGTGAAGGGGTGAACGATGGCCACGTAGCGGCTGACGCTGATGCACGTGAGCAGCAGGATGGAGCAGTACATGTTGCCGTAGAACACCGCCGTGGCGGTTCGACACATGGTCTCCCCAAATATCCAGTTGTTCCCGTTGATGTGGTAGGCTATTTTGAAGGGCAGCATGATGCAGAAAAGCAGGTCTGAAACAGCCAAGTTAGTGTAGAGGACGGCGGTGCACACAGAGCGGATCCTGAAGAGGAGCATCCACAAAATGATGGCATTAGATGGCACACCCAATAAAACAGCACTGAGGTAGACGGCAGGTATTAGCTTGGTGCTCAGAGAGCTGGTCAGGTACTCCAGCGTGGTGTTGCTCACTTCTGTTAGTGTGGAGTCATTTGACTTTTTGGAAGTGCATTTATTTTCTCTGATATGGATGGTTGTTGTTTCCCCTTCTATGGCATAAGGGGGGATGTAATCATAGTCTCTTGCTGAAATTCCACGAAAAGTTTTGATAAGAGACACTGTTTTAATTGCAGACCCATTCAGGGAAAATTCTGAAGCTTAGAAATAAAACAAAGTTAAAATTGTTAAAAAGGACAAAATACTGTGTTAACAATATAACTCACCTGCAGGAACAGAGAAAGATAATCATCTCTATACAAAAAAGCAATATAAGTTTAAAAGATTCGGGGGCATTCTCCTCTGCTTTGGGTGTTCAAATGTGCGGAAAAACAGTCTCCATTTATTATTTCACACCAAATCTTGAAAATTCATCATTAATGTAGTGTTAGCTGATCTTTCTGCATTTTGAGTGTTTTCAGTAATCCTTGGTGAAAAATATCAGACACTTCTGTAATGCTTATGACCAGTGGAGGGTTTTTCCCAGTAGCAGGAATGTTGGTCATTCACCATATAAGCAGTCTTTGTTTAGGCTTGATCAAACACCATTACTATCCTTGTCACTTCACGTATGAAATGCATGACTACAAAAGATGCAAAAAGCACTATCTAGTCTAACACAGACTGAAACTTTTAAATTAGAAAACTGAAATTACCATAGTGTTTTCGTCTCACATGTGAAATTGTTATTCTTAAGCTTCTGACTAAAGCAAACCAGTTCTTTTCTCATACCTGAGCAAGGGCAGTGTCTTGAGAATTGAAAACAAATGGTTGGGCAGGTATTAGGTGTAATTTACTGGGAAGTGAATAAAACTTTTCAAGCAGCACGGAAGTTTTCAGTAAGTAAATGTTGTCAGCACATGGGCAAAAACAATAATACTATGTTATTAACACCTGTTCCTCAGTCTTTAGTAGAGAAATTTGTAAAGACATTGACAATTCCACATGAAGCACAAATGTGTTCAAAATGCTTTTTAAAGCCATGTGTTGTAAAACAGATTTTGCACAGTAAACAACTGTGTAAGTATTTTTGTCACTTAAATTTTCTTATGTGCCTTTAATGCAAAAATAGTTACTGTAAAGCCTACAGCATGCACCATGAAACTGGAATTCAGAAGCAAACTGAAATATGGATGAAAATATCTGGACTTTTTTTTGCCTCTCCATATTTGAATAAAATAAGGAAAACAGCTTTATTAATGTTCACTGGCAGGTTTACAGTAGGATGTTTTAAAATAATAATTAGTACGGTGCATAATTTTTAGTAGTTTTTGGATGCTTACTCCAGAAAACTAGTTTTAACCACTCATTAAGTCATACGTGTACCTGCATGGGCTGGTGTGTGTGTGGATATATAGGTAGATATAGATATAGGTATAAATACATATATATATGTATACATATATATTTATGTATGCCAGCTTTTCGAAATGAGCTTGGTTTGAATACAGTTTTAATTCTAGAAAGGAAAAAAACCCCATGTTTATTATTTGAGCATTTCCTTTAGTTATTTTTATCACAATAGTCATCAGAGCATTTCCTTCTAATAACACCATCTGTGAAGTTGTAAAACGAGACACTACAGGTTTAAAATTATCATAGAGTTACAAAAATACTAGATAGACGACATGTCTTTGGTAAGTGCAGAAAGTTCCCTTAAATAAAATTCTTTATAGAAAACGATTGGCAGAGGTAAGCCGTCACTGAAATGAAAATAAAAATCTGCTTAAGAGGGAATATCCTGGAGCAGTTTTCTGTAATTGGTACATGTATGTACAACTCATTTCAAGTTTGCAGCTGGTAGAGCAACAGCATTATCAAAAAGTCCACGTTACTGACTAAAATATAGAATAGATACAGAAAGGAGGACTCACCTGTAGTGCAAAGACTGGAGGTAAGAGAGAGCAGTCCAGTGAAAAACAGTATCTTCATTGTAGTGTGTGAAATCCAGCCAGCTGAACAATGGTGCTGTGCTAGTTCATCTTAAGAGGCATTTTCTGGGGTTTTTTTCCTCTCTGTAAGGGGCTAAAGAATGATTGATCTGTCCTCCAGAAGCATCCTGTAAGCATGAGGTTTATGGTAAGGAGCTAATTTGTTCTTTGTCTACTACAGCAAGAGGGTGTGACGTATCCAAATATGCACACATGACTCAGTTTCAGCCTCAGCCCAGCACAGAGATAAAATTACTTTACAGCAGCAATATTTAACTCCTAATTTTCCACAAACCTGAAGCTGATATGCAGGGTTCTGCTGGAATTTTTACATAAAGATGTTTGGAGTAAAAAGTGTTTTCTGGAATAATAAAGTGTTTAGTAAATCCTCAAGGGTCTAATTCGGAGACCAAAATGTCATGTGGCTGAACTCTGTACCCTTCTCCAGGGACAAGCCAGACTTGCAGAACAATGTGATGATCTCAGTTTAGCAAAAGGTAAAGATGGAAAGAAGCAGGTAAAGATGGAAAGAAGCCACATACAAATATGCCTTAGGAAAACTGCATTCTGCTTTGCCTTTTGCCTCCCTACTCACTGTTAGCTGTCTGGCTCCTTCAGTCCACCTACTGCTGCCTCCCCTGAGTCAGTTTCCACCCTTCCACAGACTGCAGCCTCTAAAACCTTTCCCCTATTTTCATTTGCTGTTTGGTTGATCACTTCCTTTTTCTCTGCCTTTCTTTTTTTTTTTNNNTTTTTTTTTTTTTTTTTTTTCCTTTTCAGTGCCAAATAACAACGGCTTGTTTCAGCAAGCAAAATTAGCCCAAGTTTTGGTCTGGCTTCCAGGCTAGTCACAAGGCTCAGCATAAACTGTACTTGGCTCCAGAGCAGTATTTGTGCCTCTTCATGTATTTAATGTGTAAAAGCTGGATACCAGATGAGAATTTTTTTTCAGTTTCTCAATGCTTTTCTCAAAATTCAGTGACAGATTAGGAATTTATTAAACATTCTCTCAAGTGCTAGCTCTAACTCTCACTTGATAGAAAAATAAGCAGTATATGTCCACTGTCCTGTGATTGTCTGACACCACTTCATGTTATTTATATATTCTGCTACCTTTTTTACATATATGATGCAAGCTGAAGAGTATGTCTTTAGGGTTTTTTTTACCGTTTTCTCTTTGTAGTTTCTGTGGATATCAGATTTATTAGATGTCTGGCCTGAGGTCCAGTGCTTAACCAGGCATACTCATTGCAAACCTGCTTCCTTGTCCACACTGTTTTAGTTTGAATGTGTTTCTAGCCATCTTTTTTTCCCTGAAATACTTGTGTGTATATAGATCTCTCTCAATTGATACATTCCAGCTTCTCTCATCATTAGTCTATTATAGGCCTGGCACTCCTATTTCCTCTTTAGCATGAATTTCCTACACACCTATTGGATTTGATTTTAAATATTACTTTAACCCTGTTTTATCCAGTGAAGTGCTGTTATCACCAGTGAACCTGGGCAGTAGGGCTGGTAAGTGGGGATGTTGAGCCCCCTCTACTATGCCTTCTATTTTGACTTGGGTTTAATGTCATGCACTTTAGGCCTGAAAGAAGAGCAGTACTTATTCTGCTGTTTAATTACACAAATGTCTGCATGAGCTAAGTCATCATTACTAAACCTGAGCTGTCTTTGTCATGTTAGTTTTCACTGCTATTTTCTAATGTAACATGCACTTAGATATATACAAGGATCCTTTCCAAATAAGAGATTTTGAAAGAAAGCCAACTTCCTGCAACCTTCTGCTACTCTGTCCTACTATCACGGTGCTGCCTGATAATGTGTGATTTTATGTGACTCAGACTACTTTGCCTACTTATCATGGAAATAAAAATGTTTTGATTTTTGTTGATCTTTAGTAGAATGAATTCTATGCCAGCAGTATCACAAATTTTCCTGTTCTAGACATCAAAACTTTCAGAGCTTTGTATCTGGACAGGATCTATTTCAAGCCAGTAAATAGAATATGAATGTATTTCACTGATGATTTTAAACAGTCAAGTCCTTTTTGTGTTCAAGGGCTTTGCAAAGCAGAGATTGTATATTGGAGCTGTATCAGTATATTGAGACAAGTGTTATTATTCATTTTTTTCAAGGCTTTTTACTGTCTTTTTTCCAGGAATCTCAAGATGAATCAGTGCTCCTGTGGCTGGATGAAATACAAAGAGGAATCAATGACAGCAATAGCAACATAAAAGAAGCAGCAAACTGTAAGCATTATCCTGTATCTGCACTGCTCTTGTGTTTTTTGGTCTTGGGAAACTGAAATTGGTAATTTATCTATTCCACTTCAGGGAAGGTGGAAGCCCTTTAAATGCATGAAGATAAATGAATGCGTGTTCTTTGTCATACTAAAACTGAGATGACTTAAAACTACAGGAGTGGGGTTAGTTCTATCTAAAGTGGTAATCTTTAAGGTGTGGCTAATAATTCAGAATTTGGTTATACAAGTTAACATCATGACTAATCTTTCTAATGTCAGTGTATCTTCTTGTAGCCCCTGAAATATATGAATGAGCAGGGATATGCTATTCAGGAGCTTGTTTTGCTATATATAAGACTAAAATCTGTATGCATATTGTAGGGGCAAATTTTTATGTTTACAACTTTGCTTATTCATATTTCTTTATATTGTCTTTTATGGAGGTGCTGACAAACAAAAATCAGGAACTTATTAACTTTTAAAGCACTGTACAAGGAATACTAGGTCTTTTCAAAAAGCATATGCTCTTCCAATCCATAAGGAAGAGGAAATCTGTAGGAAAAATGCTGAGGCTTAATCTGTCAGAGTGCTGTGTACTGAATGCACTCAACACCTTTTGTCAAAGCTTTGGTTGAATATAATAATTTTAAAAAACTATTCATAATACATAATAAACTTTGGCAAGTAATGTAGAAGCAAGCACTGGTGGGCTTATGGGGCACGTTGGAGAGCAGAGTGATGTGCCTGCCTGTTCCAGCCCAGGGCCAGCTCAGCTCAGACAAGGCACTGGGTATTGGTCAGCCTTCTGCTTCACTTGGCTTTGGGTGAGTCAGTGTCGCCTTCTGTGGCACCTCAGGAGCTTGTGAATGCAAGTGCTGAAGTCGGTGCATTCCTGCAGCGCTGTGCTCAGCCATCCCTGGTGAGGCCACAGTGAGCCACAGTGGGCAGTGAGCCCACAGGCACGTCAGGAGTTACTGCTTGGGAAGTTGTGGGTGGAAGAGAACACAGCTGGCCATCACAAATAGCTATCCCTGCTACAGGAACATTGCATTTTGTATTACTACTACTTTTGAATTAATCTAAACAACTAAATGTTGTCTTCATGTAACAAGGCAGATACACTGAAGATAGCTGAAGTATTTATGTAGGTCACACATCCATAGAAAGCACTGGGCTTGTGTTTTCTGAGATGGGGTCAGATACATGCACCTTGTCTTGACCAAGCTTTTGTACTGAGGAGTGCTGATACCTTCTTTTGTGGAAAAACCTGCTTCCTGTGAATGCCACCCAGAGCCATGAGGAAACATATGAGCTCAGGGAAGGGAAGGAAATGCGTAGCTTATGAACGGATTTGAGTTAAACCCAAAGAGCAACTTGAAAACACCCTTATTTGTGTTCACTGGTGTAAAAGCATTGAGAATATGTATCATAAGCAGCCTGCAGAAACTAGGAGAGCACAATTCATACAGCAATACCATACATTGTTGCTAATGGTAAATCATTGGTCCATCCACTACCTAGTCGTTGTACTAAAATCTTCTCTTATAATCTGTGTTGGTAGTAAATGCACAGTTTTTCACAATCAGGGATGCTCAGTGGAATTGTTTTAACATTTCACTTTTTGGAAAAAAATGCTAATCTTGTGTACTCTGCCCTGTGGGTTGAAAGGAAGCACTGTCAGCACAGCACATTCTTAAAGAGATCTAAGGTTTTACAGCTAAAACCTGAGATTTAACATTTCCCTGTGGCACAGAACCTGATACTTCCTATAACCAATACATCCTGTCTCAGGAAGTTTGCATTTTGTGTTCACGTATGCTAAGTTTAGCTTGATCACAACTTGGAAAGAAACTTTTATTTTATCTATCACACAGGCACTATTTTTAAAAGGCAAACAACTCCAAAACTTTTACAAGGTAGTCAAATATGTATTTTTCAGTTTAAAAAGTGGTTTTGAGATAGCTGCAGTAATGGCAATAAAATAAGCAGTAAAATAAGAGAAGATATTGGCAGCAGTACTGAAACAGTCTTGACCACTTCCAAACTAACTTTCATGCCTTATATAAATACTAAATGGTACAGTATTAAAATTCTGAAAGGCTTTTACAATCTTCCCTGTCAGTAAAGGACTCTGTATCTTGTACCTTTATTTTAGGAAGAAGTGTTCAGTAAGTGCTGGAGCATTTCCTAACTCATTGTGGTGCTTGCTGTGTGTTTTGCATCACCTTGCTTCACTTCTTGAATGAGTTCAACCATTGTACTCCTTATCTAAGTGGAGGACAAAAGAGGTCAGCCAAGTATCAGCCGTAGAGCCTTCAGGACTAGATTTGAACACTGACTTCAGTCTTGCACAGGAAGAGTCTTTCAAAGCAGGAAGTCTGTGTGTCCTGAGAGAGTCCAAGTTATAGGAAAAAGCTGATCTTTGGCCTTGTTGAGAGTTCAGGCTTATCACACCAGACAACTGTGGCTTTGTATATCACAGCTGTTTAAAAGGGAGGATGGGTGTGGAAAAGGGCACTTTGCAGTGTTGATCTGGTACTGGCATCCCAACTGCTAGAGAAGCAGACTGGAGCTGAAAGTTTTCTGGCAGTTGGGGATGGCTAATCCCCAGTTATCTTATGATTTTCCAGGGTCCAAATGGCCTTTCTCTAGAGCAACAGCAGACTATTAATTGCTAGCACTTGAAAGGCGTCATTTCTGCTGAGTTGAGTTTTTTCCCAATAAATACTTTTATATTTTCCTTTGAAAATACAGGCATAATTAATTAAAAGATGAGGAAAAGCCAGATGACAGTGGACCTACATAAACCTTAGCTCATGTTTTCTTTAGTCTTTTTAAAAATATCTTCCAGCACCCTTAATTACATGATGTAAAGGAGGAAGGAAACCATTCAAATACTGCTGAACAGAGTTGATGAGGCACATGGGACTGTGTATGAGTTTGGGGCCAGCAGCAGCCAGCTGTAATGTGTGGCTTCCCAGTTTTTTCCGCTTCCTTGCTGCTGAGGCCAGATGCTTGGATATCACAGTGCCAAAGCAATGGTAGAAAGACATCTCCAGTACATATATGTGCTGGGCAGAGGTCTGTTTCAAAGCACAGAAAACTGGCAGGATGCTATCTGACAGAAATACAGACAGTGGTGATATTGCTCATCCGTTTTGTTTCCCATCTGGCTGGCCATGTATTTTTGGTTGATCTATTACTACCTAGCCAAAGCTACCTATTCCACCTTAGTCAAACTAGCAATAAAGGAAAACTGTTTCTATGACTGAAGTCCTTTCCTGCTTGCTCAGTCTCATGAAGTGAGTCCTGTACATGGGCTTCTGATACTGAATGCATTTTGGGTCAGCTCTGTGTGTGCAGGGACCTCCTTTATACTGATGTGGATAGACACAAGATCAGGGAGTGTTTGGTGCTGCAGCATGAAGTGCAGCTGTGGGGTGCAAAGGTAGCCAGATTCCCTCAAGCTGGATATATAATGTGGATGTTCTAGCTCTATTCACTTGTTCCTCTGTGCGTGGATCTTGAATTTAGATGTGAAGGAACACTATTAAAGACC
The DNA here is from genome assembly GCA_013397075.1 of Rhabdornis inornatus. Lineage (NCBI taxonomy): Eukaryota > Metazoa > Chordata > Aves > Passeriformes > Rhabdornithidae > Rhabdornis > Rhabdornis inornatus. The sequence goes on from VWZS01009296.1 coordinate 135,041, forward strand.
AGAGCAGCCTTTTCTAAAACAGCCTAAGCATCTAGTGGGTAAGGTACTTTTGAAGTGGCATGTGCTTCCACATGTAAGCTGCCAGGTGTGGTGGAATCTGTTCCATCGGTGATGGTGGGATCTGCGTGAGGAAATCCTGAATCAGAGTATGGGTAACGCCATATAACATAAAAGTTTGCACACGCTTCACAGCATCACCTCTCAGGGTGCTTTTATATGCCCTGGAAGCAAAAACTGTATCTCTGGCAAATTCGAGGGCATGAATTAGCTTCAAACAAGTTCCTGAGGAGGTGAGTTCAAGAAAGGGTTGCTTCAGAATGCTGACTAGTTTCCTGCAAGAATTTACTCAAGGCAATCAGTTTTAAATCCCATTTTGTACAGTAGAAGTGAATGTCAGTGTTTACAGCTTGTAAACAAATTACTTCATGTACCTCTAGAAGGCTCCCAAGTGATCAGTGGATGATGGCCTCTTTGTTAGGACAGGCTGAGTGTATGGGTGCTTGCCATCCTCAAGCCCTGCCCTACTGTCACTTGGTGGGGAGCAGCTGTGCCCTCAGACTACTCTCAGTTGTGCTGTGCCTGCATCTGAGCCTGGGTGGAGCACACACTTCCTACCTAACACACTTGCTGTTCTCCAGAATACTTGTCCTTACAAGCATGAAGGAGGCTGAAAATGGGTAAAGCACTGAATTGCTGTCTGTGCCATGTTGTCTGTGTGTGCCAGCATTAGAAGTTCATTTTCAAAGTTTCTGGAGGCTAGAGTTATGGGTACATAAGAGTATAAGGCACTTGATTTTTCTGTTATTTTACCCTAGTGGCTGTTGGAATATCGATGATTAACAAGAGTTTGGAGAAAGGTGATTCACAGCCGATCCTGATGATACTACAGTCAAGGTTTGGATTACGAGTCATTCCTGAATGTGCTGAAGCCTACTTCAGGAACCTCTCTGAAGCCAAGAACATGAAAACTACGGAAGGTAAAAAACTTCCTAAACGGGACAGTTCCACATGTCCATATCACTGAGGCAATCAGAAAACTAGAACAGGAAGTTTACCTAAAATCACTGTAAATTGAGGGAGGTACCTGCTGCTTTAAATTCTTTTGACAAACGTTATGCTTTTCCAAGTGCATTTTACATTACATTGTACTGTTGCGCACACAATGCAGATCACAGTACCTGCTGAGAAGCAGGTCTAGTGATTACCAGAGTCTAGCTGAGACTTTCTAGTATCTCAAACCCACCTCTGCGTGAATTTAGGGCAGCTTCTCTGTGACTGTCAATAGACTAGGAAACCATATTACTCACTGACAACTTTTGTCATATTAGCAGATGCAGAGGTGCACACATCAGTCTTATAGGTTGCTGTCAAAGATCAAGCCAGTATCTGACAAATATCTGACAGTGTTCACTGCCCAATTATGGCCCCTGTGCATTGCCAGAGCAGCAGTTACCAGCAAAAGCTGGAGCTAGAATATGTTCTTAGCAGATGATGGGATGTTTTGTCATGTTAGAGCTGCAAAAGCTGGTCGTAACTAACAGCAGCCAAGATTAGCTAATCGTTATCAAAAAAATTACTGTCAGTGTAGTACCCATTCTTACAGTAGATGGACATGTTTCACTTTGCAACATGAGTATTTTGAAGGCCTTACTAGTTTTATCTTGGGGTCTTTTGTCCATAAGGAAATTAGGCTCTTCCTGCCTGTCAGGATGCAGACCAAAGCAATAAACAAGAAAATTATGTGGATATAGGAAATGTTGTGTGTGAGGTAAGAGTCTGTAAGCCCAGAATTCAAGCAGAAGATAAGAAAAGTATTTTTTATTAAAAAATAGTGTGTTTTTTTAATAAAAAAAGTCTGTTTCACTTATGACTGATGATGGAAGATGGAGGACACACTGTTTCAGAGCACTAAGTTGGCATGTTAGGGTTTGGAGAGGCTGGTAGTGAATCTGTACTAACCTTGTAGCTGTTTCACTGATCTTATCACCATTTTGTTCTAGTGAAATGACCTTCATCCACCTAGCAGAGTATTTTGAAAATCCTTACTACAAAAAGGCCCAAGATATATAGAGATTTTGTGTGTCAAAGGACTTCTCAGCAAGTACAAGGAGGGGAAATGAGTAGGGAGAGCTGCAATTTATCAGTTAAACAGGACACAAATCTGTACTAATAGTACGAACTGCTTTTAGGTTCTAGTGAAAGTCCATGGATTAAACTTGTGATGAAAGCCATGTATGATTACTATTACAATGTGGAAACTGAGGAAGGTACATGTGTTGCCCCCAAAGGAGTTGTACCAAAAACGTCATGGTTAACTGCTGAAGAAATTCAGGTAGGTGGCTAAAACATTGGCTTTTGTTGCAAAAGCAACATAGACATTTGAGAGAGTGTGAGACAGGAAAATATCAAGAGGCTGTGGTGGGTGAAACTGAAGGTCACTTTATCGGTGTCTGCTTCTGACACGAGCAGCAACTTAAAGTCTAAGCAGACAGTGATAGCACATCCTCCTGCCTAGTGTCTGGAAATGATTTAGGGATTTCCTTACTGGAAGTTAAGGAAACTGGAAGTTAATGCTTACAGCATTCCAGTTAACTAACTGGAAGTTAGTGCTTACAGCATTTCTCTTAATGACCATCAGCAGACACCAGTGGAAGAAATTGACTGCTTCCATATCCTTTTATATTTTGTAGGACTTTGCATTGACTGATAACAAATAATTTTATGATGTATTTGTGAGCAGGTGGAACCATCATTTTCTGTTTAAATCTAATCCTCTGACAGCATTCTTGTATCTCCAGATTAAAGTGGATGAGTGTGCTATTTTAGCTCCCTTGCTGTCGAGGTTTTGCTCTAGTGTGAAATATAACTTTCAGGCAAAGCAGATCGCACAAGCCTCTGAGTAATTTGTTCTTCTCTTCTTCTGTTATTCTGATGCAGCTTATCTAAGTTGCAGGCTTACTACTGTACACAAAGAACTTGGGTCTGAAATTCTGAATTCTGAATGCAGCAGTTCAACAGAGAACTTGATGATTCAGTTAGTATTTGTAGATGTCTGAGTTGTACAAGACACTTGTGAGCCTTAGGATAGCAGAACCCTGCTAATGTATAAAAGAATACTGTCTTAAAATAGCATACCCACTTGAATAACCAAAGCTTGAAATCAGTTCAATTACTGGCTGTATAGGGTTCAGCAGTAACAACATAGCTCTTTCTTCTTACTGATTAAAATGTATGGGTAAATCAGAGGGACTTGGGTCAGATGAACTGCAGAGATGGAGAGAACACAGTCCAAATTCCAGGATGGTTTTGTCTTTTAAATTACCTTTTGCCATCATCTCTTAACAGAATATTGCTGGGCAAGTTACAGCAGATTACAATCGAGAGCAGCTGTGGCTTGCTAATGAAAATCTGATTGTTGGGCTGCAAGCCCGAGCAAGGGGATTCTTAATCAGAAAAAACTATCAGGAGAGAAGAGCCTATCTTCAAAACCAGGAGCCATCTGCCATCAAAATACAGGTATTGTTCTAGAACAAGAAGGTAATGTGCCTTGGGCATCTTTTTGCATGTCACAGGTGACATGACTGATTACTACCACTGGTAAAATTCTCAAACAGATCTGTCTCCCCCTTTTCAGCAGCAGCAGTTTGAAATTATACATCTGCAAATATGTGATTTCACATAGCAAATATCCAATTTTAAAATAATCAATCATATCCACCTCCAGTGTAAGTTACTTGGGGAAGCTCATTAATGCACAGCCCTGGCTTTGTTCTGATGTGCTGAGATTTTTTTGTGGTATGCCTAACTATGCACAGTGCAAGACCAGAAGATATTTGTTAAGTATGGAAGCAAAAAATTCTTGGCAAAGCATGACTTAAGAAATACATTCCTTACTAGACTATCCCTAGTTGGAAGTGGTTTGCTTCTGCTCCATGAAGTCATAGCTGAACAGGGAGTGGCAGCTGCCCTGGTGTTCTTTGGCAGTATTTCTTGTATGTTTCCAGTTTGCTGAACTCCAAAAAGTGTACAAAGGAAATGTTCTGCTGAGGGTGCAAACACTAACAGAGGCATGCACACTGGTTTTATATGGTGAAATATCCAGCTCTTATTAAGACTAATTTATTCCACCATCCACTCTCAAAAGGGGAAAAAAAAAGAAAAATACACAAATTATTTTTTTTAATCTACAGGAGCTATATTTAACAATTCATTATGACAAATAGTTTTGCCACTAGTGGTTGTTATTGGGATTGACTTTTCATTTTCCAGTATGGTGTCCTAGCCCAGTAAAGAATTATACTTTCAGGAATTCAAAGGCTGTATGAATAGGTTCAAAATATTGAGAAGCGTAGGTAGATGAAGTTGTTCTCTGTTTTCTTTCTATTGACATTAAAGCAGAAATGACTTGTGGAAAGACAACAAGTAGAGGACAAGGCTGGTGTGTCACTGGCTGATAGAGATGACAGGCAAAAGCAGCAGTAAAAGTATCTGTTATCCTTGTCACTGTGTTCCTTGACAAGTGTTTGCTTCTGAGCTAGTAAACAGAGAGTCAGCTGAAGGAATTAACTTGGAAAAGAGGCCGGGGCAAGAACAGTGTGGGTCCTGATAGGTAAGGGACAACTTCTGGATGCAGCAGAGTGACAGAATGGGTAGGGCTGGTAGAGACCACAGCAGGTCATCTGGTCCAACCTGACTTTTCGAGCAGGGTTATCCCAGAGCACATGGCACAGGATTGCATCCAGATGGTTCTGGAATATCCCCAAAGGCTCCACAACTTCTCTGGTCAATCTGTTCTGGTGCCCAGCCACCCGCACAGTAAAGAAGTTCTTCCCCCATATTCAGATGGAACTTCTTGTGCATCAGTGTCTGTCCATTGCCTCTTGTCCTTTTTGCTTAGCACTACTGAGAAGAGCCTGATCCACCCTCTTCATACCCTCCCTTCAGATACTGATAGACATTGATGAGGTCCCCTCTCAGTCATCTCCTCTCAAGGCTGAACAGCCCCAGCTCCCTCAGCCTTCCATTGTAAGCAAGATGCTCCAGACCCCTCATCATCTTTGTAGCCTCTGGTGCCCCATTCCAGGAGCTCCCTGTCTCTTGTCCTGAGGAGCCCAGAACTGGACACAGCACTCCAGGTGAGGCCTCACCACAGCTGAGTACAAGGGCAGGATCACCTCCCTTCACCTGCTGGCAGTGCTCTTCCTAATGCCCCCCAGGATCCCATTGGCTTTCTTGGCCACCAGGACACGCTGCTGGCTCATGGACAGCTTGTTGTCCACCAGGACCCCCAGGTCCTTCTCTGCAGAGCTGCTCCCCAGCAGGTCAGCCCCAGGCTGTGCTGGTGCCTGGGCTTGTTCCTCCCCAGGTGCAGGACCCTGCTCTTGCCTTTGCTGAATTTCAGATGGCTCTTCTTTGTCCATCTCTCCAACCTGCCGAGGTCCTTCTGAAGGGCTGCACTGCACTCTGGGGTATCAGCTACTCTGCCCAGCTTTGTGTCCTCTGAATTTGCTGAGCAGGAATCTGCCCCTTCATCCAAGTCACAGATGAATAAGTTAAACAGTACAGCATTGAACCTTTAGGGACAGCACTAGGGACAGGCCTCCACCTAGACCCTGTGCCACTGATTTTGACCCTCTGGGATCTGTTGTTCAGCCAGTTCTCTATCCACCTCACTGTCCGCTCATCCAGCCCACATCCCTGAGTTTGTCTATGAGGACGTTGTTAATAGACTGTTGAAATCTTTACTGACATCAAGTAGAGAATACCCACTGCTCTCGCCTTACCCTTACATGCTTACTTTAGCAAACCCATGGTAACTATTCCTGATCATCTTGTTATCCATGAGGACAGAGATGGTCTCCAAATTGAGGCACTCCATTGCTGTTCCAGGAATGGGGGGTGAGGCTGAGTAATGGGCAAGAGCTGGAAGTAATTAATGTGGGATGAGGCCAGTGACTGGGATGCTAAGGATGTAGGTGTACTGGTGATAAGAGTAAGAATGAATTGAGGAGGGTGAAGGAAATAGCATTGGACAATAAAGTGTGCTGAGATTGGTCAAAATTAACAAGAAATGTATTAGGGTACCTTAAAAAATAGAAGGCAAGCTTACTTAGACCTTAGTTATGTCTTTATCACAATGGCAGATTTTTTCCTACCATTTTAGTGTGTTATATAGATTTAATAAATATTAGTTTCTTATTAGGGATAATGGTCTCCTGCCCTCTCTAAAACAGGCTTTCTGGAAAGGATTCAAACAGAGGAAAAGCTATGTTGACAGATTAAAGGTGCTTCAAGGCAATGTTGCTGCTATTGTTAAGGTAAGAATGCCCAATGTGTTTTGGGGACAAAGAATGTTTTATCCCTTGATGCAGTCCCTCACCACCTGGGAATCAGAGACTTAGGAGCACAGGCTGGAGGTTTTCCAGAAATTTGCATGGCACTGAAAGTTGTTTAATTGATAGCTTAAGCAAATTGCTTCTTGAAAGCTCTATGTTCGACTTCCAACTGGCTTTGCAGAACTTAAGGGGCTCTTGAAAGATATTTCCTTACATTTCTCTTTCCAAAGCTAAACTAGAAAACATTTGGGATCACAGTGTATTATTTTCCTAAAAGCTGTCAAATCTCTCTCTCTGAAAAGCGCTCACTTTTCCAAGATGCTAATGGGACCGTTATGTCACGATTGGCTTGTAGATCACAGATGGAATATTGTTACAGGATCTCCTGTTTTTGAGGGAGACTGGTTTAGAATTGAGACATGAGACCTCAAGGTAGAAATTATTTTCAAAGATAATGTTACACACAAATGGTAAAAACTTTAACTCAGCTTGATTTAGTGGTTTAGTGGGAACCCCTTTATTTGGTCACTGGCCAGTAGGAGCCTGGTGGTACAGTCATCTGTGGCCCTCAGCACATGAGAACAGCATGCCTGCAGAAGTAGACGTTCAAAAGTAAATTTAAAACACACACACAAAAGTTTGTGCAGTGTCCCTTAACTTTTTATAAATTTTATTTAATCTTCAGATTCAGTCATGGGTCAAAATGTGGCTAGCAAGGAGAGCTTACAGGAAACGCCTACAATACTTCAAGGATCATGTAAGTAATTTTTCTCCATTTTGAACATGAAGCATTGAAGTATGGTGATATGACTGCAGGAGCAGTTTTGGGAAACAGGAAAGAGGGTGCAAGTTTTGCAGTATGTTTCTGAGCAGAAGTGTGTCGCAACTAATTCTTTTGCCTAATCTTGATCCTGTTCAGATTGACCAAATTGTGAAGATACAAGCATTTCTTAGAGCAAACAAGGCCAGGGAGGACTACAGAACACTAAGTAAGTAGTGACAGTTGAATGTTGTGTGTTTGGGGACAAGTATGTTGCTGTGTTCAGTCAGGATTTTTTATCAGTTTCACATGAGACTTCTTCATTTCTAATTTAACTTCAAAAACGGGTGCAAGTGTTTGTAACACAGTTGTTCTACAGCTGGAACTATTTTTCATAGCTGTACTTTTAAAGTGTGCTAAAAATATTGTTAACAGGCATAAACTTCAAATTTTTCTGCATAGTGATCCATTTCCTGAGGGCTTAGGGGAGTTCAGTATTACATCAACTAACAAGCCTATTTTCTTCAACTACAGTTGGTGCTGAAAATCCACCCTTGACTGTTCTGCGCAAATTTGCCTACCTCTTGGACCAAAGTGACTTAGACTTTCAAGAAGAACTGGAAGTAACAAGGTTAAGGGAAGAAGTGGTTACAAAAATTCGATCCAATCAGCAGCTGGAGAAGGATTTGAATTTAATGGATATAAAGATTGGATTGCTGGTGAAAAACAGAATCACTCTTCAGGTCAGCAGGCTCTGTTCAGGCTCCCTTGGTAGCATGCACTGAGCACTTCCCCATGTTGAAGGAATTCAGGGTTACACAATCACAGCTGAGGCTGGAAGGGATCTCTGGAGGTCATCTGGTCCAAACCCACAAGCAGGGACACCCAGAACAGGTTGCCCAGGACCATGTCCAGATGGCCAGTTATCTCCAACAATGGAGACTCCACAATCTGAGCAACCTGTGCTAGTGCTCAGTCACCCTCAATTAGTCAAAATACTCCTGGTAAATTAAGCACTATCTTTGTATGTTTCTACCTTGTGCTAGATGTTGTTCTGTTGAGTTGTACATCACTGTGTTTTGCTAGCTGTGGACAATAGTAATTACTTGGCAGACTTAAAATATTTTACTTCTTTTCTGTGTTAGAACTGAGTAGACTTTTGATCCTATTGAACAGCTTGTTCAATGTTCATTAATCGTTAATTTAGTCTGTACAGGAGATCATGTGTCATAAAATCATTGTTAGCAAGACACAGTGGTGAAACATAAAGATGTAAAAAATTGGGTAGTGAATAGAGCAGCAAAATTTACAAAGTTGCTAATTAATGCACTTCGAGTAATAGTGCATTAACATGGTTGGGAAAATGTTCATTTTTCCAATCTGCCTGTTTTGTGAATATATAATCCAGATTTTTTTATCATCCTTCTGCAGGATGTGGTACTGCACAGTAAGAAACTTAACAAAAAGAGCAAAAGCCAGCTGGAGGAGATGGTTATGGTTGACAAACAGGGAATCAAAGGTTTGAGTAAGGAGAGAAGAAAAAAACTGGAGGCTTATCAACACTTATTCTACCTTCTACAGGTAAGTTTTAATTCAAAAATTAACATGGCAGCAAACTTCTGATGAAAAACTAGAAATATATTGTGCTACTTAGTTTATTTTAATGATTGTAGTAGTGATTATGAAAATATTTTGAAATAACATGCAGACTGCAGCAGGCACTATGGTCAATTTCTTACACTTTCTGTAACTGAGAAAATAATTGTTTTTAAAGTGTGCAGCAAATATGGCTGGTTTTTGCTTGAGTATACTTTAGTGTATACTGAACATTTCTCTTCTGTCTGAGGAGAAATGTTTGCCTCCATACAGTCCATGTAAACTACTGTCACTAGCAGCATACATTATATGTGGTGGAAGGGAGTGGTCAGCAGTGCCGTTCACAGAATATGATGTATCTGTTCTTGTGCTTTTTTTATCTCATCTCACTGACATTTTTCTAGAAGAATTTTAGATCCTCCCAGGGCAGATGCCTTCCAAAGTAGACATGGAGTATGCAAAGTTTTCTTGGTAGATAGCTATTGTCATACGGTAAATTCTAATTGTCATCAGATACATAGACTACATGCATAGACTACGTATCAGAGACTGCAAATAAAATCCTTAATGGAGCTTCTCACAGATAGTGCAGTATTCCATGTTTCTTAAGTACTAGGATTTGGAGAAAAGTAAAACCTGCATGGAAAAGTGACAAATGTTCGAGTCAACATAACTGCTTTAGGCATGAACAAATGTAGAGAGCTCCCCTCCAAGTGGGGTGAGTTTGTTCTGGACAACCATATGCAAGTAATTTTTTTTGCTTTGTAGACTAATCCCACGTATCTGGCAAAGCTGATTTTCCAGATGCCACAAAACAAATCAACAAAGTTTATGGATACAGTCATCTTCACTCTATACAACTATGCCTCCAATCAACGGGAAGAATACCTGCTTCTCAAACTCTTCAAAACTGCTCTAGAAGAGGAGATAAAGTATGTGCAATCACAGAAAGTATTTACCTAGTTTGTGTTTTAGACAGTTCAATGAATGCTTAGTGCTTAAAGGAAACTGGTGGCTAATCTTTAAACTACCGTAAAATTACATACATAATTTTATTACAAGAATAACTTTGTTTTCTGGGTGTTACTCTTAAATTCAAGTGATTGCTGTTTCAGGAAAAAAACAATCTTTCTATAGCAGACCATACTCCTCTGTGAAAAGCGGCCTGCAAAAAGATGCTAGGACTTCTTGGTTTGTGCTTGAGTATGTAAAGGTGGAGAAAGTATTCTCTTTCTTTATGTAATCTTATGTTCTGTAAATGAAGATTGGTAGCTTATTCTGAAATAAGGAAATGTTATTTTATGCCCTTCATAGATACTTGCTGAACAGGTATTTGGGGCTGAATCAGGTAAAAATTAGCTGCCATGGACTACGCTATGTTCCAGGACATTACTATAACACATGCAGAATTCAGACGGTAGTCTCTATATATCACCTTGTCTTATACAAAAGCCTTAAGAAATTGACTATATAAAGAGGTTTCAGCACAGAAATAGGGTAGTTTTAAAAGTGTAGGGTTTGAAAAATATGGATAAACTGCATGTTTGAAAATATGGCTAACTGCATCTTGTGTTGCTGCTCCAGCTCTAAGGTAGACCAGATTCAGGATATCGTGACTGGAAACCCCACTGTCATTAAGATGGTTGTCAGCTTCAATCGAAGCGCTCGTGGACAGAACACCCTGCGCCAGCTCCTGGCCCCAGTGGTGAAGGAAATCATGGAGGACAAGACTCTCATAATCAACACTAGTCCTGTGGATGTTTACAAGGCATGGGTAAACCAGCTAGAAATGCAGACTGGTGAGGCCAGGTGAGTGAGGAAGCTGAACATATTGCACCATACACATGAGGAATCGCTCAGTTCTGCATTCCTGTTCTTTCTCTGACAAACTGTACTGTACTTGTGCCACTTCTTAGTCTTCCTTCAGCAGAGAGATTTTGGGGAGAGTTGTTTGACAAACAGGTGCTTTAACTTGTTCTGAACAACGAAAGGATCACTTTCGTCATGACCTTTCAAACTCAATTACATAATCTTTATAAGTATAATAGATTATGCCATGGAACTTAGTCCTTTTCTCCAGTTTTTTACTAACAGCATGTCAGTAGTGTCCCAGGCTTTTGATGAGCTATGCTGGGTTGGGGATGTGGAGATGCATGCTTTGTATTTTTATTCTGTTTTTGTTATTAAGGGAAGGTACAGGATAACATGTGCACCTCCAACTGAGCAAATTCCTTACCTCCAAAAAAAGGGAAGACAAAGAATTTAGACTTTCAGTAACGAAACCCAGCTTCAATTGTATTTTTCAGACCTTTAATCACTGATGGCTCTTTTGAAGAAAAAAAAAAATTATTCTCAAATGTATTTAGCCTGGTTTAATGTTTATTTTTTTGCTTTATAGCAAACTGCCATATGATGTGACCACAGAACAAGCACTGACACATACAGAAGTGGTGAATAAACTGGAATCATCTATTCAGAGTTTGCGAGCAGTAACTGACAAAGTTCTCACATCCATATTCTCTTCTCTCAATATGATGCCGTAAGTGCTCAGTTAGGACCCTCCAAGTGGCATTCATGTGCAGTTCACTTGAACCTCTGTGATGGAAATCCTTTCTAATCCTTTCCATGCTTTCAAAGGCTTGTGATACTGCCTCTCAAATGAGTTGCCCAGTAGAGGGAGTGGTTTCTCTGCCTCTGCCCTGCTTTGGTAGCCTGGCAAACCTCTCCCTGTACTTGAAACGTTTTGTTTTTTTCCGTTATCAATGTGTTCTTGTCTTTCAAGGGAGTGCACAAAAAGCCAGTAACTTTAGCTGACTAGAATGATTGGTTTGTGTCTTCATCTAAGTCTTTTCATCTAAGCCTTTTCCAATATTTTGCCTTTTTATCTGTTCTACATGTAGTTATGGAATGAGATACATAGCCAAAGTTCTGAAGAGCTCACTCCATGAGAAATTCCCAGATGCAACAGAAGATGAACTATTAAAGGTAAACTTCTTAGGGCAAATTGCCAACAGCTTGTTGTTTTAATGCCAAAGTGGATTTTTATTAACACGAAATATTCTAAGGAACTGGGAAAGCAGCATTTATTGAAGGAATTTGATATTTCTTGTTGAGTTTCAAAGGGGCTGAGGAAGGGGAGAAGGGAATTCTGCTGCCACAATCTAGGTATATTGATCTGGGTGCTCAGCAATTCTTACGGAAGAGGGTACTCAACCTGTTTTGGATAGTAACTGTACTTAAAAGGTTGGAGTTTATCTGAATCATCCTGGGACTTGGGTTGGTAGTGAGGTCCTTGTCATCACCAATCCTTTCATTTAGAACACTGTAGTCCACTTCCTTTTTCCCCCCAATCTAAAGTTGTTAATGTGTTAAGAAATTGTAATTTAAATCCAATCAGGAAGATCTCTAAAAGAAAAGTTTGAGTAGGTTATACTACACTTGGATCACATTACACTTAAGATGCTTGTAAAAGTTGTAGAAATGGCATTTGTACAGGCTGAAAAATAAGGTGTGAGTGATAAGTATGGTACTGGCACAGTTGCTGTTGTTACCCTACCACAGCCATGGTGTCTCTTCAGAGGACTTAGGGGAATTGCTCCATAAGCCCTCCATACAGCTGAGAGACTGACAACTCTGTCAAATTAGGACTATTTTGCACTTCAATAAAGACCCTTTTATTGGTGTTTAATTACCTGGTTCTAAAAGTACAAGGTTTTCATTTTAACAGAACTTCCCTATTATTCTTCACTGTCCATCACTCCAGCAATACAGATTAAAAAATTGCTCAACACATTAAAAAACTTAGATAGCAAATGGAGTACCCACTTAAAAGCCTTTAAATGTGTAAGTTGGAAGTTCTACAGGTACATACACACATGCTAAAGCAAATTGCAGAAAGCAAAGTCCTGCCTGATTCTGAGACCAGGAATTCTTCGAAGTTGCCATCTTCAAAAGCTACTGTAACATTGTTACAGAAACTGCAATTTGGGAAATCTGTTCTCTAGATTTCTAGGACTGCATTGCAGTCCAGTCCCTTTGAGGAATAAGGGGTCCCCTTATCAACAAGTACATTAAATGCTGCCAGTATCTGCAGCAATTTGGAGAATGAGCCTTGGGAGTGGAACCTTGCAAAATTTAGAAGAGTTGTGTTTGTGTTTAAATCCATGCCTTGCATTAGCTGAACTACAGCCAGTATCAAATTGAGATGTGGTTGTAAAAGTCCCATCATTGATGCTCACAGAGGTGTTGCAGGAGGAGAATCATGTAAAAGACCACAAGTTCTTCCAGTTAGCTCCACAGGTAATGTGTGTCTTAAGGATTCTTCTAGCACCAGTTCCTATGGTTTAATTTAGAAGTAGAAATGATTGGTCATGTTTTGTAAGGTATCATTATTGAATGCAAGAAATCTCTTAACTTTTTCCTGTTTCCTTAGATTGTTGGCAACCTTCTGTACTATCGTTACATGAACCCTGCCATAGTTGCTCCTGATGGCTTTGATATAATCGATATAACAGCTGGGGGCCAGATACACCCTGACCAGAGGAGGAACCTAGGCTGTGTGGCAAAAGTGCTCCAGCACGCTGCTTCTAACAAACTCTTTGAAGGAGAAAGCGAGCATCTGTCATCTATGAACACTTACCTCTCACAGACCTACCAGAAGTTCAGGTATGCAAAGCCCTCACACATACCTACAGAGTAAGAGCTTTCCTCTAGGATGAGTAAGGAAGGTGGACTCCTTTTGATAGGAATTTCCTGTTCATGGTTAAAAATGTTGAGTGACGGCAAAGAGAAATGCTCACTGACAAGGAAACTGGAGCAGGAGTAAGAGGTTGTATTTTAGCTTGTGCATTAATTTGAGATCATCTCTGCTGTCTTTGTTGCAGTTCCTTACTGCAAGCACAGACTGAGGTAACTCATTATCCAGCAGAACCAATGTCTGCTTTGAACATTTTGTCTGAGGAAGAAAAAAATATTTGTCAGGAAAAAGTTGCAGGGTTTGTTTTTATTCTGTCATCTTTGCTGACGGATTCGATACAGATGTTATTCTTTTATCTTGCAGTCACGGGAAACTGCATGTTTTCCTACATTCTGGGATGCAAGTTCTTTGGGGTTATGGGCCTTTTGAGGGGCGATTCCTATTACTTTGTGGTATTGCTGAGTTTTGCAACAAACTTGCACTCAGAATTTCTGTCTTTAGTGTCTGCCCTTCATCAAAGCCAATGCACTACATATTCATATAATGGATTTCCTTTAGAGATGTCAACCATGGACACAGAGACAATTCAATTTAGTAATTTCAATAAAGTATTTAGGGCATGACAGAAACATGAAGAAGCTATAAGGTAGAAAGTGTTATAGCTAGAATAACAAATGCTAATAAAAGAGTGCTACTTTAGTCACCCCTTGATTACTACAAAAGGAAGAATCCTCTTCTGATTATCCTGATTTAAGTATCTGTATGCCTGTGCTCTGTACTTCAATTAAGCCCTTCTTAGATGGCAATGGTGGCTGCCTTTAGCTGCCTGTTCCCCTTTGGAACAATATTAGCAATGTTAGCTATGCTAAAAGCTATTAAGCCTGCCTAGATCTTTTACTTGGTGTATATGAACTTGTGCAGAAATTTGTCCATAGCCTTCCTAAGTCTTTGAGATCATCTGCCTCCACAACTCCTCATGTAGCAATATTTAGAAGTTTGCTACCTTTTGGCAGCAAATTGAAATGAAAGTTTTCCTGCTGTTCTATTGCATACCCTATTGGCCATTATTTTTTGGACTTCACCAACACTTCAACCACACTCTTCATTTTTTCCTCTCAGGATTCTTATATTTATAAACAATACCACATTTTCTCTCATTTTGAGCAGCTAATTTTCTGCCTAACAGCAATGTAAACATTTGTGGGACAAATGGAAATTTTGTACATCCATTTCAATAAATTCCTTTTCAGTACACCTCATACTTCAAAGTGCCTTCATAAAATAAAAGAGAAATCATTTTAAAACTTTTAGGGCATTAAATAGATATTTCTCTAAGTCCTTAAAATTTATGAAGTTTTAACTCCTTGTTTAATAAGGAGGGGAAAAAACCCAACCCCTTTAAAACAGTCTTCCACCAGCTCCCCAGGGAAGAGAACACTTCATTCCTATTGGCATGTTGCCTTCAAGAGGCTCCTTGAAACACTGAGGTAGATTGCAGGTTATAAGAGAAACATAATGCACGTAAAAGACTTGACTGTGGCTTTTTTATACAGGCAAAATAAAGTGAATTTTTAAGGGAAAATTATTGAAGTCTTTCTCATTTTCTCAGGAATTTTTTTCAAGCAGCATGTGATGTTCCTGAACCGGAGGAGAAATTCAATATTGATGAATACTCTGATATGGTGACCCTTAGCAAGCCTGTCATATATATCTCCATTGAAGAAATTATCAATACCCATTCAGTAAGTCAATGAAAACAGACTGGTCAATGGACTATAGCAAACAAATTATCACATATTTGCAGCTAACACTCTCTGGGGAAAGCTTAGTTTTCATTCTTACTTTTGAAGTAATTTCTTCATCTCTGAAATGTTCTGAAGCTGAGTATTAGATTTTTTTTTTCCTAGGAAAAATGCAAATGCTCCTTTCATGCAAAAGCATCATCTTGAATAATTAGTATGTAATATTTTCTGATGAGGGGAAAGAACAATTATGTTCCAGTCTCATGTGATATTTCCAACTTTAAAACAATTTTCTGTCTTGGGTAAGAAAGTGAAAGCAGTTTGAAGGAGAGCCTTTGGGAATATAAATTGTATATTGTGGCTCTGGCATTCTGTCACATGACTTGTTGAAAGCAGATGCAAATATCTGATTTAGAAGAACTGATGCTGTGGTATCGTGCCTGTTCTTACTGGTGGTAAAGAATAGAATAACTGCAGTCTGAAGTATGACTTAATAGGGAGTAAGTTAAATGTTTACCATATGTTCCTCTTAAAACTGGGACATTACTATCTGTTTCCTGGCTTGCAATATGTTCCCTGTGTGTCCTCTCCACCCAAATCAAGAAAAACCACCACAACAACATTCCCCCATCAAAAAAAAGCCCACAAACACCACAGAGAATCTTGAATACTGCCAGATACACTATGGAAAAGGTAGAACTCACAGTAGGCCACACTATAAGTCAGTTTTATTCAAGTAAACTAAATCTGCTAAAAACAAAATTTCTGGTTTGTCTTCGTGCCTGTTCTTTTAGTTTTTGAAGTGATAAACCTATGCCTGCATGTAACGACCAGAAGTTACATGTGAACATTAGTCCTGATCAAATACTCCTTTTAATGAGTCTAATGACTGACATAATATGTCTGTTAGATGCAGTGGGTGCTGCAGAGCTGGTTCCTCACTTAGAAAATATAGTCCTTTCTGAAAAGTATCACTGATGCTGTTGTAAGCTACTGGAATGGATATACAGAAAATTCTATGGATCACCAACACTGTCTTTATTCCTTTGTGTGTCAAGGATGCAGCACCAAAATGCTCTGCTTGGGATAATTCTCTGATGATTAGGACTTTGTTAGTCCTAATTGCAAATCTTCTGCTCAGCTATGACATTTAGCACCACAGAGACAACTGCTAGAGGAGCAAAACAAGCTCTTTTACAGCAAGGGCAACTCTAAACTCTAGCCCAGAATCCAGGGTGCTTCCTGGCCTTGGGAAGGTTCTCCATAATCCTCATCATGCTAGGTCTGTGTTTTTCAACATTTAGTTTCCAGATTTATTTTCAAGTATAATGATATCAGGAAAGCTTTTACTGGATGATGATTTCATTCACATTTGTTTATAGCTGCTTTTGGAGCACCAGGATGCCATTGCCCCTGAGACTAATGACCTGCTGAATGAATTGCTGGAAGGTTTGGGACCTGTTCCTGATATAGAATCTTTCCTTGGTATGCTCTTTTTTGTCTTTATGGGTAACTTCATTCTAGGGGCAGAAATAAACAGAGGCTTGACTTAAATACTCTTGTGTCTTCCAGAGCAATACCTCCTGCTTCTCTGTTTAATACAGAATTCTTTTCCAAACACTTATTGTAACATTGCACCTTATATTTGAACCTTTTTCTAGCTGCAATATTCACTCTAAAAATTAATGTGTGATTCAGTATCCAAACATTAGTAATATTTAGAATGATCCAGTTGTGCATTTAGGAAACAAGTGATGTATTTTAGCAATCTGGTCTTAAGATTTGGTAGTGCTGAGTAGAAACTTTGAAAAAGTATGTAGAGAATTCTAAAACCAGCCATTTTTTCTTTTGATACTTAATTGTCCAAATAAAAATCACTTTTTAAAAATAATGCAAATTTATTAGAAAGTAATGCATTTGACTGATACTTAATTTGCATTTATTGTAGGAAACTGTTTAGAAAGTAGCTAGGAGTCATGGATAACACCAGCATTAAAGTGAATAGCCTGTTAACATAGCTGCTACTCTTCTGTTTCTTCATTATCACTGCATGTTAGCATAAGGGATGTTACATAGTTGATATTATTCTTTGAGAAGATGACATTTGATGACAGATGAGTCTTTTGCATATCAGGAGCCTGAAAAGCAAGGAGTGGTGTAATTTCCAAAATATTGTAACTAGGCTTATAAATAGCTAAGTTATGGTTTTGATTGTTCAATGTCCAAAAAAAGACTGCTTCTAAGTGGAAGGAATAGAGGTGCTATATAATAAGCTTAGTATTTCTGATTATTTACAATAATTCATCTAGGTATTTGTTTGCTTCATGTACTGAATCATGGGAAAACTGGAAAACTTGGACTAAAATATGTTTCCTTTTAGGGGAAGGAGCTGTTGATCCCAATGACCCCAACAGGGAAAGCACACTGAATCAACTTGCAAAAACAGAGATTTCACTGTCTCTAACAAGCAAGTATGAGTTACGAGAAGGTGAAGATCAGGATCTCAAAAGTCTGATGATAAAGTAAGTTTTGCTCAAACATTTAGATCCTGGCAATGCTGTTTGTTTGTTTGTTTGTTTTTAAACATCACTTTTTAAGCATTTGCCCTGCCTAAGTGCATTTCTGAGGTGCTGAGTGCATTCAGTTTTCAAAAGCCAGTTTGTATTCGGTGCCAGTCAAACTTTTCCAAAAGTCAGAAGAACTGTCAGTTTTTCCAGAAAAATAAATATATTGCTATCTGTGTTTTGGAGTATGACTGCATCATTATCTAACCTAGGAAGTGCTTTTTTATGAAGCTGTAAAAGCACTCTGTTTTAAAATGCCACAGTCTTGGGAAAGCAGAGATGAAAAGCACTCTAGACTTACAAGGGTCAGACAGTATTACCATGTCCTTTCCTCCCCCTCAAAAATAAACACTTTCCTGATATACTGTCATTAGCCATTTGAAAAGAATGTAACTGTTACTTCAGCAGGAATAATGCATGCTGCATGCTTTTATCCAAGAAAAATTATGTTTATTCTGTCT
This sequence comes from Rhabdornis inornatus, assembly GCA_013397075.1. Taxonomy (NCBI): domain Eukaryota; kingdom Metazoa; phylum Chordata; class Aves; order Passeriformes; family Rhabdornithidae; genus Rhabdornis; species Rhabdornis inornatus. The sequence continues at coordinate 153,195 of VWZS01009296.1, forward strand.
GGTGAACAAATTAAAAAATACTCTGGAATACAGGGCTACTTTGTAGTAAAAATTAATTTTATAATAGCACTTAGTTCCACATTATTGTCACCCATGTTTTGAAGTTATTTCAAGCTATTTCCAGAAAAGGGATTGGCCTATTCAAGATCCTAGAACCACCGGAGTAAGGGGGAAAGGATGCTCCTCTCCTCTATTACTGTGCTTATATGTACCCCACATGTGTGAAGGCAGAAGTTCACATTAAAGGGAAAGACAGCACCAATAAGTAGGTGGGCAATAACTAGGAGGGCAGACATGGGCTGTAATTAAAATCTGATCTACTAAGCTGTTTGGGTTTTTTTAAATCAGAAATAAGTATTCTGAAGTTGTCCGATGATGTGAAGTTTTACTTCTGAAGAAGCAGCTGTACCTAGGTAGACTGTCACTTTAAACCATTAGGTTTTGTCACAGAAATTTTGCCTATATTTAGACATTTTCCTTGGAAACTTAAGCTGCATCTTTCATTTTCTGTTAATTGTTAAGAATAATGAGCTATTTCAGTAATTCTGTCCTCTAAGTTAATAGAATTCTGTAGCAGGATATTCTTGGAAGTATTCTTACTAAGAAAAGAACTGGTTAACATATCAGGCTGTAGCAGCTTCCCTTTTTAGCAAGGAAATGCTTCTTGTCTGTTGTTGCAAGAGAAATATCTGTCCTTAAGTGGTTTGCATAAATGCACTGCATCAAATGTAAAATTCCTTAAAAGTTCAGGAGTTCTGAGTGCATTTCCACTTTATTCAGTAAATATGACCTTTAATTGAATGATGAGTAGCTCAGGCTTTTCAAACATTGTATTTCTGTCTGCTGTTTTGTCATGATCACAATTAAAATCCATATGTGAGTTGTTGCCTGTATTTTTATTAACAGTAACCGTTTCACTGTGATAGTTGGTTATCTGTTTTATAAAATAAATGGAGGGAAGCTTACATGTATTTCTCTATTCAGACTGTGTAGAAACCAGATACCCAATACTATTAAGGGAAGCTGTGAAACATAAAAAGCTAGAAAGCAAATTTTACCAAGAATCCATAATAAAGGGGGAGTTTGCTACTTCTGTGGTTGAAGAAATGACATGTACAAGTCATCCAGTGATAACTGTTTTGTAATATCCATATATCCTTTTCAAAAGGACCAAAAGACTCATTGTGGATGTGATAAGAACACAACCAGGGGATACGCTCTTAGAAATATTAGAAACACCAGCCACTGCACAACAGGTAAGTGTTACACTGTGCCTGAATAGGAAAGGAAGTGTTTTATTTTAGCTATTTGAAAGCCTTAACAGATCTCTGTCAGCTTTCTCCATCACATTATAACAATGAAATTGTTTGATGGTTTTAGACTATTTAGATTTAGAGTCTTCAAAACATGAGACTTGTATAGGTTTTTTTTTAACTCTATAATTGGAAACAGTTTCAAAGAGAAACAAAATATGTCTTGCTGTGAGCTAGACTAGACTAGAATATTTTTCTCTCTGTATTTGAGTCACTACAATGTGACTAGAATATTTTTTTCTTTACATTTTTTGTAAACATGGTCTTTTCTCTCCTATATAATATAATCAAATAGCCTGAACTGAATCTTTCTCCTCTGTCTTTCCCCCCACACCCCCCAATCTTTTAGTTTATTTGCTTAATATATACAAGCAAATCTCAGGGAACTACTGCTATCCTTAGTATGGGAATCGAGTGGGAAGAGCTCACAGTAGAAGTCTTTCCTGCAGACACCGACACACAAAACTGCATTTTACTAATGTGCAGATTTTAGTTAACCTCAGTGTGTGCATACGTAGGAAACACCTGTGAGATCTGGACAGTCTTCCCAAAACTTGGTGAAATCATTGAGCCTGGTTGAATTAGACATTTTGATTAATTCTAATGTATGTCTAGGTGTTGTCACTATGTACCTAAAGTATGTCCAAAGGTACAGTAAATGGGGTACTTTGAGACCAAGTGGTAATAGGATAGAAAGTCTGCAACCTGATTCTTGATAATCTCCTCTGAGAATTCAATGTACTTGAACACTTAACTGTTATCAAAATCTGGAAAATAATTGTTCTGGATTTTTTTTTCCCCCAGGAATCTGAGAACTTGAAACTTGTAGAAAAACGTGCCATCTTAGATTCTAAAACTCCAGAGAAAATGAAGCACAGTCAGTCACTTTTTGAAGATGGGCAGCTACCAATAGAACAAAAGAAAAGGAAAATTCAGAGAAATCTCCGGACATTGGAACAAGCAGGACTAGTGTCTTCAGCAACTAAGTACCAAGAAATTATAAATGAGATTGCTAAGGTAAACGGAATGTTTCCCTGTATATATACAGATGTTTTTTAGCACCTAGCCTAAATCCATTCCAATTAGAGAAGTAAAATACACCTTTTTCAGGGAATGCTATCCTAAACTAGTGAAGTATCTACATATGGAGCAAATTGGTTTTGTTTCCTGATGTAATAAGTGAAAGTACACTCCTGCACACCTGTCTGAACTGAATGACATAAAACTGCAACCTTTGTTATCCAAATCTGATACTGAATTTGATGCTGCTGATGATATAACTCCTCCCCTATAATGTTTCAATGTAACTTTGTATATTTTAACAGTAATTGGAATTGCTCAGTGGTGTTTCAATTAAAAATGGCCGTGGTCTTGGTAAGGTTTCAAACATGGTAAGGTTTTAAATCCTCATGAAATATTATTGGGTTGGTATTAACACTAATCTGCTGTGGTTGGGCAGGACACAAGAAGAACAGTGGGCCAATGCAGTGCCCATCCTGATGCTGATAAAACACATGGACTGTTCTCAACAAATCCTATTCCACAACAAATCCTATTCCACATCCACAACGCATACTGGCCATAAGAATCTTAATATATTGAACTTTCTTTAGCACAACAATGACATCTTCCTTATGAGTTCTGGGTTTGTTAGGCCCTGTAGAGCACAGAAAAGTTCAACACTACTTGCACATATGAGTAGCAACATGAATGCCGTGTAATCAAACTGTAGAACTCCCTACAGGTACTGTTCCTGTAAGAACTAACATAATAGTTTTGTGCTTTCTCTCAGTAATTAAGTCAGATACTGTAATTACAAACTGGAATGGTAATGAACTGAGGCTTTTTAAAATTTAGAATTAATAAAACGATTACATTAATAAATTCATTTAGGATATCCGGAATCAAAGAAGATACAGACATCATCGAAAAGCTGAATTGGTGAAACTCCAGCAGACTTTGAATGCACTTAACTCCAAGACAGCATTTTATGAGGAACAAATTAATTATTACAACACCTATATAAAAACTTGCTTGGACAACTTAACGAGAAAGTGAGTTGAGTCTTCCTTTCTTTTCAAATGTGTCTTTTAGTGTGTTTAATCAAGAGGGAGAGGAGGTGTAAATCTGTAGTTTAAAGTTTTGATTCCAACAGACTGACAATCTACAAAAGGTCCATGAGAGTTGTAAACTGCATCAGCATCTGGAAATTAAAGTCTTGTATTTATTTAAGAGTGCCTTTGAAAAAGTCTAGAGTATAGATGTTTTCAATAAATTTAATTGGTGCTACTTTGCAGATCCATTTGCATGCTTGGAGGTCATGAAGCTTTGGGAAGTAATTGTTGGTTTCTTCCTTCTTTTAAAGGTGTGGGGTCTGTCTTTAGAACGGAAAAGGGGTAAATAAATGCCTAAATAATTTTACCTTTCAGGTATAATGCAGTTACTTGAAAGCAATCCCCCCATCAATGCCACCAAAGTGTTAAAATGAAAACATTTTACTGACATGAATAGGAATTTTCCTAGTGTACACTTCATTGATCCAAGGATTAACTCTAATTACAGAGTATTTTCCATTTATGTCACCCTAAGTTTACAAATTGCTATTTTAAATTGAGGATTGTGGACTCTTTAGGATTAGAATTTCACAATAGATTCAAAAGAAGTGCCAAAAGATTATTCAAAATCATTGGCAAGATATTTAGGTGATTCACTGCATGCTGAAAATTCCTCTAACTCCTTTTTGGGATGTTTTCTTTTCTTGACTTTTTGGTATGTTAATTTTGGTTTTTGAGAGAAGTTCAAGAAAGAGTGAAAGAAGGTTAAATATGGCTAGAGGACTGGCTGAAGCATTAAGGATCTGACAAATACACCAAAAGCCAATTTTCTTGTTCTCTTTCCAGAAATTCACGGAGGTCAATTAAATTAGATGGAAAAGAGGAGGTGAAGGGAAGCAAAAAGCTGAAACAGACCTCACTAAAGTACACAGCTGCAAGACTTCATGAAAAAGGTGTCATCCTAGAAATTGAAGATCTTCAAACCAATCAGTAAGTTCAGTACAAAACAATTCTGAACATTTTCTAATCAACAATCTCTAAAGGGGCCCAGCTTTTGATAAAAGAAACCTTAATTTCCTGTGCGACAGCTAAAATTACCTCAGACTTTTGCATTCAGAAGGATGCTACAGTCTAATTGACATAATTAATTTTTTATTTTGTACCTTGCTCTATGATTATCTTGGGAAAATATTTTCACAAGCCAGCCTTAGCACCATCTTACATGGACAAGTACAAGTTTGGCAGCAGACTCACCATTAATGACCACCTTTTTAAGCAGTTGTAGCAATGTTTTTTCATATATTGACCAGTCACTTTCAAATAACTTAGTAAACCCCAGGTTTTCTGCTCTTCCTCACTATGGCAGGATGAATGGATATGGGTTTAACAACCCTTTTGTACTCTTCCATTTTGAGGATGCGGTAGTGAAAGTCTTCCATTCCTTGCACCTTCCCATCCATCTTCTGCATGGAAGTTTTTTTCTGGAGTTTTTTTGGTTTGGTTTGGTTTTTCTGTTTTGTTTTGTTTTCCCCAAGTGGATTCATCAGGTAGAGGAAGCCACGTGAGGCAAATATGTACCCGAAAGGAGACCCTTGGGCATGGCAGAAGGAAAATCTGACTGTCCTGGATGTTTGGTCTAATTTGTTCACTGAAATTCCCAAAGCCTTTTTTGTTTTGCTTTGAAGAGTTTTTTGTTTGTTGGTTTGGTTTTGGTTGGTAGGTTGTTGTTTTTTTTTTTGTTGTTGTTCGGTTGGTTTTTTTGGGGGGGCTGTTTCTCCAACATAAAAGAGTTTACAAATTCTGTATTTCATACTACAACTACACCAAAAAGTTTCTAAGAAGACACTGCGTGTAGTGCAGTGCAGGGAGGGATGGAGTGATTCTTTTGACTCCAACAACACTGCTTGTGGTCAAAATTCTTCTGTGTTCTGCAGGCTTTTTCCCCAAAACTGTGTCTGGATTATATGAAATGGCATAGCCTATGCATTCAATCACCTTTCTTGTTTCAAGGTTTAAGAATGTGATGTTTGATATCACACCTGGAGAAGAAGTGGGTGACTTCGAAATCAAAGCAAAATTTTTAGGAGTTGAGATGGAAAAAGTACAGCTCCATTTCCAGGTTTGAATTTTGTTACTTTGCTATATAGCTGCTGTTCCATTTCCTGTAACTACAAACTTCTTCAGTATTTTTTTCACATATATGCATGAACCAGTCAATCAGTAGAGAGCAACTGCTCATGTGTAGAATAACTGTATAACTTCTGCAGGATGCTGGACATGGGCATTGAATTAATGCTTATATTGGGGCAGCTACATGGAATCAACCGCCACATTAGTTCAGTGGCAAGCAGGAAATACTAAAAGAAAATGGAAATACACAGGAAACAATATTTCTTCTGGTTTGCTGTTACCGACCGTCTGCAGCTTAGGATCTAGAGGACACATAATGTTTTCTACATGTACCCCAACAGTTGCTTACAATTGTTTAAGTTTTGAAGAACCTGGAGTTGGTGATGTTTATCACATCTTGTCACAGTAAGTTATGGATTTGACAGACACTAATGATTTTTTTTTTTTTTCATTTCAGGATTTGCTTCAGATGCAGTATGAAGGTGTGGCTGTAATGAAAATGTTTGATAAAGCTAAAGTGAATGTGAATTTGCTCATATTCTTGTTGAATAAGAAGTTCTATGGAAAATGAGTACTTTCAGATATCATGGACTTCATCAATCAGTGGGAAGTCTATTCAGTATTTTTTTGCTTACAAACATTTGAAGTTTGTCGTTGGATGCTTGTTAACTTTTAAAAACACACCCTAAAACACCAAATGTTCAGAGGAATGTACACAGTGCCTTTTCAGCATTGATAACAAAACAGAAAACCAAGAAATCAATGCATTTAAACAGTTCCAGATTTCATTGGTGTTGGTACTTTCAAATCAAAATATTCTTTAGGACACAGAGCTATTGTGTAGATTTTATGGTAGGCAGAAATTGAATTTAGTTAAATATATAAACCTCTTCTTATTGAAACATTTTTAAATTACCTCAGATATATAATATAGTTGATACTAGACTTTAAGTATTTACCAAAAGAAAACCTAATTTGTTTCTAAGGGATAGGTTGAGCAAATATTTAGTTACATACTAGGCCTATTTTGTGGCAGTTGTCAATTGCAAAGCAAACTTATTGTGCAATTCAAAAAATTTTATAGGTAATTATAAAGTGACAATAACGACTTGCTTCACAAAAATATATTTTGCGATTCATTCCTACTAAATGCACTACTGCCTCGTGCAAAATGACGTTTTCTATTTTCTACTTTCACAGCCTTTGGAGTGGTATTGGGGAAATCTGAATAGCTAACAGTTGTTCAGTTTGAAGTATTTGAATACCTAAATTGTGCCTGTCTGTCTTTTTTTTTTTTTTTTTTAAAAAAAAAAATGCAATAAAATGAGTTTTTTNGCAATAAAATCAGTATTTAGATTGGGTTTTTTAAATATTCTTTGGAGATTGTTCTATGTAAAATAAACATTACCTAATTAAACTGGCTTGATCCCTATATTTCATTTCAAGGAATTATTAAAGCTGCAATCTAGATGGTAATTGAAAGAACTTCTTTCAGTGTGTTTATAAAATCGCATGTAATTAAACTTGACTGTCCTCAGTACACTTGGGGAAAGCTGCTCAGCAGTGAAGACTTCATGGTCTTTATGCCATTGAATGTGATGATGATTTTGCTTAGGAACTATCACTTATACCTACAGAGCAAAAGTTTGTGCCATAGGTAATGTGACCAATAGAAAATACTTTATTCTCTCACTTTTCTTGTGACAAACACTTCAAAAGATAGACAGTGAGACATTCTGGAATGAATTATAAAAGCAAGTATTAAATAAGTATTAACTCTGGTAAGGGAACAGAACAATGTTAAGTCACTGGCAGATATATGGATTACAAGCTCAGCTGATATGCTAACTGATCTGTGGTGTTACACAAGCTGAAAAAATTATTACATTTGCCAGAGATATGAACTTGTGCATGACATTAAGTTTGAACATGTGGCTACTTTAAAACAGTTAATATCTCTAATTAAAGAATTAAAAAACTACTACATGATTCCATTTTTCTTCTAGCTGGTTATGTATAAGCCATTTTAATATGACATAAATGCTGCAGTATTGATACCCTGGTTCACTTAAAATAGCTGGATAGAAAATCAAAAACAGCACTTCACTTTTCCTTCCAAAGAAGAGAAGTGAATTTTATGTGAATATTAATTAAATTCACCATCTTTTGTTCCCCTTTTTATTTGCAACACACTTGACTAACGGCTATATTCTTAACACACTCTAGCTGAACACTAAATCTGCCACAGGTGTGATGTTGTTCCTAGGAACAGACTCTTAAGGTAATGTGTCAAAAGCCCAGAGCTCTGCTGGTGAGACATGCCAGAACGTCACAGCCTTTATGGGAGTAACTCACTCCTAGATATGCAATTTCGTGTGATACACTTGACACATCTAGTACCTGCCTCGTTCTAATGCAAACAGCACATTCCTCGGTTATTTCCTGGAGTAGGCAAGCTTAGAAAAGCTTCTTTGGTCCCCACATAATGACAAGTGTGAATGGTACAGTCTATGTGACAGCACGCCCCTTTTCCAGCCATTTCCTGGGCTTCCTGTTCCTCCTAGTGCACATCAAAGAGTAATTTCCCTTTTATTTCTTTAAATTCCTTTATAAGCTTTTTTCCTTAATTAGTTAGTTCCATTTAGGGCCTTGTCACTGAATAACAATATGAACCCTGCTGAACAGGACTGACCAGAATGTTTTCTACCTACACGCAAGACTGATGGTAGTACGAAGTATCACACAAATGAGCAAAGTGATTCTGTTATCACCCACTGCTGCTCAGTGCTGCTGACAGCTATCAGGTACAATAAAAAAGAAAGACTTTTCAAAGGCTACTGTAAGATGCAGTGTGGGGACTTCCAACATTATATAGGACTTGCTGAAACCAGCTTCAATCATGAAATGGTAGCATGGAAAGATTTGCATTGCTGTTTCAAAACCTGAGGAAAAAAGCCAGTACAACTTAATAAGGCCTATGCATCAGTAGTTAGTAGAGGAGAAAATGCATCTTTCCTTCAACAACTTGCCTATCTCTCAGCTTTGTCCTCCTTAACCAGTGCTAGAGAAAAGAAATTATAATAGGCATTGGTCTTAGTCTGTTAATTCTGCAGCTTGCATTTTTCTATCACATGTCTTTAGAGTTGACTAAGACTGCTGGCCCCTAACTTAGTTTATTTTGGAACTTTTTCAAGGGCCTCTTGAAGACACAAAACTATCCACAAAATTGCAGAACAACATCCTTCTGCTGAGGCCAGGCAGACAGAAACACAAACACAAGCACTAGATTTGCTCTTTCCCTTTGCACTGATCTGCAGACCTCCTTTAGCTGTCCATCTCTCTTTTAAAGAATACAGGAGTAAAACAACAATCTTCCTTCCCAGAAAATCTGAACACTGACAGTTACATGTGCTTTCAAAAGTTTATAACTAGATACACAACCCTGTACCTCAATGACTGATTTCTCTGCCTGAGGTATATTTCTACGCTCATCTTTCAGCAGTAACTACCCACCTCTGACATGCACCAGGGTAATCCGTGTATTGGCAGCAAGAAAGATCTTCCACAAACACTGATGATGTAGCAGTCTCACTAGATAGGTGCAGTCTTTTTTGGTAGACTTGATGTGTTTAGCCAGTTTTGTTCTGTACCATACTTCTAACAAAAAAAACTCTGAAAAAGGTGCAAGAGGTAGAATTAGAAACTAAAGCTTCAGAAGTCATGAACTCTTCACCTCTGTAACAATAAGTTGCTCTTGAGAGGAAAGGAGCAAGCTGATTCACAAAACTGCAGGATACAAAACTTAAATTTGGTTTTCATATGCAGACATAAAATTTAATAAGCGTGCCACTTGATGTATTTATAATAACTAGGTTACAAAGGTGAAAGTGCATAGCCCTATGACTGTTTCTAATGTCTGTGACTAAAATACTTCCTGGAGGTTCAATGTGAGTTTCTCTTCATATGTTTCACAAACTCCGTAATCTAATTTATTCCTCAAGCATTGGACCACTGGTTAAAGCTTCTTTAAATTTAAGAAAAATACTGGAAATATATGCTTTTTGGAGAACCTGAGTAATTTTTACAATTATCTTAGTTCAGTTCTATTTTGGGTTTAGAAAGTCATAAGAGCAACTTTTGTGTATGTTTATAGAACTGTGAGACAGCAGAGATGACCAAGAATAGCTTCACTTTCTCTTCCCACATGAAATAATTACCTCTAATTAAGGTATTTTCTAAACAGATGAATAGTTCCATTAAGTATAAGGCATTTTTTCTAGGTTCCCTAGAGCATGTGGGATGATAGAGCTGCAGAAAGGCTGGCCAGATGTAAAACTTTTATTTATTTCTTGTACTATACAAATGGAGTCAGCTTCAACCATGATAGTGATAGCACTGTGAGAGGAACACCACAGAGACAGAACTTACTGGGAACCAGTACTTATGATTATGGAAATTTGTTTTCCATGGTTTTTATTCTCCATTAAAAGCAAAGGTCAGTACTTCTGCAGTAATAAAGGCACTTCATACGTATAAGCAAGTTTAAATCAGCCTTCCCCTCCTTCCCTTATTTTGGCCGTAGTGCTGTAAACAGAAGGATATACAGTTGAGGCATGGACACCACGCTCACCCTAGCAAGCCACAGTGCCCACTTTAAAGCTTCTGACTGTCTTACAGGCTTAATAAATACAAAGCACTTAAAAATCAGTGGGATGTTTTAAAAGCAAAGCATCTAAATAATAGCTGCAAAATTACCAAAGTATTTTCCTATACCACCTTCACGTAGGTTTGGTTTCAAGCATCTCTCGATTCATGAGCCTCTCTAAAAGAATGCAGAAGCTTTCCAGTCTGTCCATGGCACGTGCCACTGGACTGGGGAGCGGCACCACTTTCTCGTGGATTTTGGAACAGCGGACAGGGCTGCAGAGCTGGGCAATGAATCACTTTCGGGTTGCCCTGTGTTTGTAGAGCAGTGAGTTTACTGAACACATGCAATACAAGCTTGGACGTCATCTCCTTTATACGAAGCAGATCAACTGTAAGGGGCTGTTCTGAACCAGCGTGATCTTTCAGCTCTGAGTAATGTAGGCATTTCATCTGGTCTTGGAACTACTCCCGTGAGGCATTCGGACTGCAAATTTGGCAAACTTAGCTTAGAATAATTCCTTGAGCATAATCTTTGTTCCGGAGCTCCGGACGCGCCCGAGCCCGCCACCGCTTCCCGTGTCCCAGCCGGGCGCGGGGGCGGCGGGCCGGGCTGTGAGGCCGGGGGGGCGGCNCGCTCGGCATCGTGTGCTCGCACCGAGCCGGGCGTGGGCCTCCCTCTCGGGAGTTCCAGTGCGAGTTCGGGCTGAGTTTTCCGGGGCTCTTTGTGCTCACGGCAGCGGCGAGGAGCGGCTGTTGTTGGTGGTGAGGATGGCTTGGGGTGACGCCGTAGCTAAGGAGGCGGGCGGGCAGTAGCCGGTGGTGGCGGAACGGACCAGATTGGTGAGACTTGCTGCTGGATTCTCTTAACCTTTCATTTAACAACGTAAGAAAAGGGATTGCCAGCTGAATTTCTAGGCGGTGCAAACTTGGGAAGATCAGCCAGCACAAAACGGTTCAGAATATCCATCCCAAGTGGATGTATGACTTTCATGGTTATTCAGTAATAGCCACATCGGTACCCTAACTGGTGAGCCCATGCATCCATCCAGCTCAGAGCTTGTTAGACAATGGAGATGCTGAGGTAAGGAGGGTGACAGGAGATATGCATGCATGTAACCTCATATCTTATGGTAGAGGTACAGTAGTACAAAGGATTGTGCATTTAGAGATTAGCACAGGTTTTTTTTGCTATTACTATTTTGCTTGATTCAGTTTAAGATTTCTTTCAATCAGCTAGTGGTTATAGTGCTGTTGTAGAAATAACTTAGTCCCATGAGATGGCCTGAAGTAGAGCCTCAGGTCCTACATACGTGAAGGGGCTGATTAGATGAGCAGCTAAGAGGAAATTTCAGAGCGTAGCATACTTTGACTACTGAGCTAAACTGAAAGGGGATAGACCTAGTGTTTGTGACTATGCTGGAAGGGAAGCATCAGAGAGGGCCAATAATTTTTGCTAGACAACTTTGTGGCAGAAGGACAAGTGGGAATGAAGCTGTCGAGATCATATTCATATGGGAAGTCTAAGGAAAATACCTTTTTAAGAAAAGGTGGTGGTGGTGTAAAAGACAAACTATACATGTTAATGCTAGGAAAAAGATTTCACTGTTGGGTGCTATTCTTCAGTTACTTCATGCACAACACAACAAAACCTGATCATCTGAATATGTCTTCTGCTCTACTTGTGCTCACTCCCACTGTAATAATATAATTTCCCCACTGTCCTAGATAACCTTCCTTGTTTTTACCACAGTGTACTTGGTTCCTGTTCCCCATGCACTGTTGTATCCTGAGGTCAGCTCTGGCCTTGACCTGCAGCTTCTCTCCTGCTTTTCCCCCACCCTTGACTATGCACAGTTACCACGTTACTGACCTGTGCTGTTCCTTTGAGCAGGTGAAAAAGCACTAGTTTGGCAGCAGATTGATGTTAAGTGCCTACAGATTATCTGACCAATTATTGTTTGAAACTAGCATATGTAGTTAAAGAGATGAGAAAGGAGAGCAAAAAGGAGCAGACACCCAGTTGCAAGAAAATAGTTCAAGAAAATGTGTTCAGATTGCTAGTGCATCAGTTGTGTAATCTAATTATGAATTCTCTGTAAATGGAGATGTGAACTTATAAACAATTCAGTTTTATTTTTATAACAGCAAATAATTGTCTTCACTTCTACAAGATTGTGTCCTATTTTGCTCATTATTGTGTCTGGTATGCACTTCACAGTCTGCCTTCACATGCCTAATTTATGGGCCACTGAGTAATTTAAATTCTAGATGCTTATCACTTCAAGTTATGCAAAGGAGAGATAAAATAAACCTATTCGTTATAAGCTAGTATGCAGCTGTCACCACTAATGCCCAGAAATCAGTATTAATTTTTTTTATTAATTTTTTTCCACATGGGGAATGTATTTAATTGGCTTGTGTAGAAGCCATTTGCCAGTCTCTCATATGACAAAGATATCCCTTGGGACGTGAAGTCTGCTGGTTTGTAACATCCTGTCCATACTTAGGGGCTACAGAAATATTTTTCAAGTTTCTTTTGGAACTCAAGAGTACTTTTTAAGATTGATCAAAGCTGTTGTATTTTCACTCTCTAATTCTTACACAGAGTGGTATGCAGAGTAGTCCCTTGCATATGAATGTAGACATGAAAGAAATTATATCTCGGTATTAAAAAAAGTCAGGGTAAGCAGCATACATGTATACTGATTGTGAGATGAACAATATGTAATACTTGATAGAAAATAGCACGTTACGGATTGATAAAATTAAACAATCACAAATTTGCTGAGCTTTCGACATAATTCCTCTATGTCCTTGTTGGAGAACTGATGAAAAAACCACAGGGACTAAAAGAAGACTTCGGGCAACCTGAGTGTCTATGGGCAACTGATTCTATGTAATTTTTGCCTTTTGAAGGACTTTTTGGAGGCAAAGAAAAGACTGCTTATCATTCAGTGTCCTGACTACACACACCACAAGGATAGAACCTCAATGCTTTATCCTGCTGTTTCTTTGTTCATAGTTTACTTAGTTGTGTTGTTACTTAGTTTACTAATCTTGTTCTTTCATACCTGTTTAAATTTTAAAGGGTTTTGATAGAGCCGTTAGTCTCATTGCTGATATGACAGAGTAACTATTTGTTATAAAAATAGAAATCAACCAAGCTTGTCTTCTTCTAAAAAGACTGGATGACAGCCTAGGAAAATAAGATGACCCTTTGAACATTTACGATCATTATACAAGCTTTACTTCTGTTTTCCTAACAGATTATTTGAATTATTAAAAAATAATTAAGCTGTAGGGAAATATGTTTGAGAAAAATTACATCTGTAGCTTGAAAACAGCTGGAAAGAATTGTTTCACAGATTCTGGTGTAGTTGTAGCTATCAATAGTTTCAAAACTTTTTCCGTAGAGTTACTGTATATTGGCAGTCTTGTACTAACACAGTCTAAATGTAATGCCTCTTTCCCATACTGACCTTTTTGTTTGCTATAAAGGTTCATTAAGATCCTTTGAAATAATATGACATGACTTCATCCTGTTCCCTTCTGTGAATAAATCTCTATCTTCAGCATTTTCATATAAACGCTGGCACAAAAGGAATGCAAAAGGCAGTATCTGTCTTGCTTTCTTTTCAGAAAGTATGGAGTGCATATTGTTTTTTCTAGAATTATGCAGGCACTGTGTCATACAAGCAGCTTGGCAAAGGATAGGAACTGATATATGGCTGTCAAGCTTTCAAATTAAATTCAGTTTCATCAAGTAAGTTTAAGTCACCATTCTTTATATTATCAAGTGGTACAGAAATAGCAAGTGTGGTGCCTCATTACATTTTTCCACAAAGCTGGCTTGCAAGTAGTACCTCATGTCATCTGAGTTCAAGATGGGAACATGATTGAGAACAGGAGTCAGCGAGGAGGTGATGTTCCCAGAAAGGAGGTTGAGTTCAACTCTCAACTTAGAAAGCCTCTGCATATACAAAGAACACATACTTTTGCAGAATTAGAGTAGTATTCCAGAGAATTTTAACTAAACTTAAATTATTTATAATTTTTTTTGTTCTGATTTATTATAATAGGATTCTATTTTTAGAAAATGTTTGCAATGGAGTAAAAGTGACTCTAAATCCTTTCATCTAATAAACTTATAAATAAAATTTCTCCAAGAATTCAGGATATAATTTAAATTATTAGTAATGTTCAATTAACTGTAAGCAATAGCTAAGACAACAGCTGGTAGTCAGTAAAAGGTACCTGTCTCAATCATAGCATTTTTTTCTTGTAGCATATTTTTGTACTGTTCCCAGTTAGGAGTTAGTAATGAGAAGTGGGTCAGGTTATCACCCAGGGCATCCACACTAAGAGACTTAACCTCAGTCACTAAGGGTCAGTGACTCTGATTGAATTGCTTGCTAGTTCTCAAAAGTGTGAAACTGCAGCACAGCTCAGGTTCTTCAGAGTTCAGGGATACTGGGATGAGAGAGGTGCTGGTGCCTCACTTACCATGTCATGCAGTGGTAATCTTGGCAACACAGCTCCTAACTCCAGGTTTTGTCCCTCTCTCTCTTCAAGTCTGTTTATATCTTGTGTTCCCAAAAACACGCATTCCTCACATGGAACTATGTCACCTCTTTGGTTCTCCACACTTCTACAGTGGTGGAGAAAGCAAGAAGGACATGTCAAACTTTGGGGGACTAAAATTATCATTGTCTTCTCTTTCAATAATTTTCCAGTTTGGAAATAAATACTCAGAGAATTCAAAGTCTTAAATTCATAAAACCTGCGTGTACTGGAGATACAGTAGGTATGGCTGGCAGATTTTTCCTCACTTTTAGTGATGTCTTTACCATGGAGGCAAGCTTCTGGGCATAAGAAATCGGGGGGAGGGAACACATTAATTCAAGTACAGTTACAATCCTACCAAAAGAGATGATGACCAGTGGTGTCATTTGTGATGTGCAATGCTCATTAAGTACAGAAGATCTCCAAACTCTTTCATGTCAGCCGCAGGCTGAAGTTCGAGGTGTCATACAAAAGGATTTGTGCTGCAACTTAACTGCCAAGCTAGGAGCTGACTCTTGGAGCCATCCAACTGCTTGGACCAAACTTATAAAGAAGTATTATAGATTAAGGTTCTATAGTTCTGCCTGTTCGAGTTCTCTTTAAAAAGACAGAAAAGACCCTTGTATAAATGCGTTTAGTGCCTTTCTGTGCAGTCACCAAATCTCATGTACTTCTATTTCTGCTTCAAACTACATCATTTCTGCTACAGTCCCTGTAACAAGCTGCCGGAGTCTTTTTTTCTAACCAGCAGAGGTTGCAATCTAGTCACTTTGCATATGAAAACTGTTCTCTCAAACACTTCCCTTTTGTTTCTCTGCACCTAGAATGCTGCTGTGACACAATGTGGTACATAAAGCACAGCCACTCTAAATATAATCACCAAGTTGCCTTACCAGTTCTCTGATCTCCCCCCACATTAGAGTCTGAATTTCAAAAAAACAAAAATCATGCTGGGTAGGGCCCTTCTCTCACTGCTTGTGCACAAGGGAGGTAACGGGCTGCTTAAAGCTGCAGCCACTCTTCTCTTTGCCATCTGCCTCCTTCAGATGCTTTGGTTAAAAAAAGTTGGTTTCAATTACTATAGAACAAAAAATTGCTTCTAACAAGTAGCATCTTACACATGTGAACCATTACCACGTACTTCCAGCTCACAGATCTGAGCTAAGACACCCTCATTTTTATTTTAATTGTCTAGGATCCAACAAAGGATCAGTTGCACAGCCAAACAGGTGATTGGCTATTTGAGTAGTTATAACTTTCTCACTCATGTCTACCCACAATACACTTGAATTATTCTATGCCAAAGCAGAGTAAGCCAAAACTGAAAATGACAGACCAAACCATGCTGTAGAAGACCTTGCTGTAGAGGGAACTGTAGGCTTCAGAAGTGCCCCACGGGTACGCCAGACACATGCTGTCCTGCACAGTGTGGGTTAGGATAAGTAAAACTCGGGAAGTATTTCAGTGCAATCTGTGCCTACCTCTCTGTTGCAAGCAAAAGGTTGATCCACATCTACCTTGAAAATGGCTCTGCTGTCTCTTGATGGGAGCCTTCGGGTTGAGTAAGATGTCTCCAGAGCACACAGAAATATTTCAAAACCACAGTATTTTAATTGCACTCTCACTTTTTGTGATTTTGGTGATGAGTACTTCTAGTAGGAATTTTGTGGATGACTACTAGTATTTATGCCAGCATCTCATTTCTTACAAAATGTGTGAAGGCTGGCAAATTCCCTGTTGTGTTTAAGTTGCCCAAAGAGAGCATAGATTAGATTGGATCCTTAATCATAGCTAGAATCACTACTACTAAAAGCTTTCAAGCTAACAGATAGGTGAGAGAGGAGGACATCTTACCAGAATGTGTCTCAGGAGGAGCTAAAATAACATGGCTGACCTCTGGGCAACCTGTGCTTTGAATCAGAAGTTAACCTTATTATTTTACCTAATGCTTTGTTTCCCTAAATCTTAACTTTCCTTCTTGAAAGATGTTTTTCACTTCCCCATACCATCTAAATATGGGCCTATTAATCTCAATGCTTTCTTACTTTCCAGGCTTTCGAAATAACAGCAGCCTCATAATACCAGGCCCCAGAAGTTTTTCCATACGTCTTTCTTCCAGTCCAGAGGCTGATCTTATACCTATTGATGGTGATACTGAAAATGACTTGGAAGTTGGATCAGGTGCCACCAATCAGACTGGATCATTTCCACATGAGCAACGAATGATGATGTCAGTTCAATCAGCAAGATACCTCACTAGTCTATGGCTGACTCGTTTTGTTCCTTCAGTTTACACCCTAGTGCTTGTGCTAAGTCTCCCTCTGAACATTACAGCGATACTTGTGTTTCTGAAAAAGATGAAAATTGAAAAGCCAGCTGTAATATACATGCTGAATTTGGCCCTTGCAGATGTTCTCTTTGTAAGTGTGCTTCCATTTAAGATTGTGTACCACTTTTCTGGAAATGACTGGGTTTTTGGGCCTCAGATGTGCCGTTTCATCACTGCTGCCTTCTTCTGCAACATGTACTGCTCAATAATGCTTATGACGAGCATAAGCTTCGATCGCTTCTTAGCTGTGGTGTACCCCATGCAGTCCCTGGGGTGGCGTACACTACCTCGTGCCTCATTGGTTTGCTTCATCATATGGCTTGTAGCAATAACTGGGGTTATACCTTTTCTCCTACGAGAGCAAACAATGCAAATACCCAGGTTAAACATAACTACTTGCCACGATGTGCTCGGAGAATCCGAACTTCATGGCTATTACGTCCACTTCTTCTCTGTCTTCTCTTCTGTGTTTTTCATAGTGCCATTTATAATTTCTACTGTCTGTTATGTGTGTATCATTCGCTGTCTTAGTTCTTCCACCATTGTTGCAAAGCAAAACAAGAAGACACGTGCCTTGCTCTTGTGTGTGGCTGTTTTTTCTGTTTTCGTTATTTGCTTTGGACCAACAAATATTCTTCTCTTAATTCACTATATCCATTTTTCATATGACAACAGCTTAGAGTATCTCTACTTTGTGTATCTACTCTGTGTTTCTATCAGCAGCATTAGCTGCTGTATTGACCCCTTTATTTACTACTATGCTTCTTCTCAGTATCAGAGACAATTTTTCAGTCTCTTCAATTGTAAAAAGACTTTTGATCCTAACAGTAGTAACAGCAGTGGCCAGTTGATGTCTACCACAAGTAGTAGAAGGGCTACATTGACTACTAATGTGAATAACAGTGTCTACAGGAAATTACTAGCAATGCATTAAGATAACATGTCTTATAATTGTTTAATTTCTACACAGTTGCAGACAAAAAGAAGCCTCTTATACCCAAGAAATGCAAAACCTTAAACCAAGTTGTTGTATGATACATAGCTTTATAGATCCAATACAGTAATACACAATTCAAATTAAAACTCTGTGTGTGAGTGTGCATAGATATATATATAAATATGTATAGTATATGTAAATAAGTTAATGTATAGGGGAAAAATAATTTCTTAATAATAGTTGTTGCGTGTTTTTCAAATAAACNCTGTATCTGTCAAGTTGAATAAATTCTTATATATGGAATCACTCCATCCATGCTGTTGTTCCTGAAAAAAAAGTGAAAATATCTTTCCAGGCTTTTTATTTTCCCCCGCCTGTATGTCATTATTTCTAGAATTATCTATTAACTTATTTTCTTAGCATTATTTTGAGTCTTGGGACACTGAAATTCTTAATTTTATGTTTTTACATATTCTACTTCAAAACAGTCTGTATGGTTTTCAGAATGTGAGGAACCAAAACCCAGCAATTGCTTGGTGCTATGTATGACATGGGAGGTAATTTCCAGCAGCTGGAGATAGCTTGTTTTTGGTGTTCCTACCATTAGTGTATGCTGAGCTTTTTGGTTAGGAATATGGTATTTTTGACAATTAGTTTCACAAAATTGTGAGATTTTGTTTCATAATAAATCAATGGCTCTTCAATAATACATTGGAAAAACTCTATTCATCATCTTAGCAGTTTCCAAATGTGCTTTCTTGCATATGGTTAGTCATCATGCATAGATTTAGGATTTGATAATATCCTTTATCACTGATAGCATGGACATTTTTCACATTTTACACCGTGTCCATATCTACTGAAATGGCTGTGGTATTAGCTAATCAATAGCGAACTTCATTCTGTGGAGCAGTCTTTTGCTACAAAGAACAATAAAGCAAAAATAACAGAAATTCAGTTTTAGAAACATGTAGGTAATAGGACTGCATATGAAAATGGAAATCAAATTAAGTAGGAATTTGTTTATAGGATTTGCCACAGAAATCTGCCAAGAAGTACAGCCCTGGAAAAAAGCTGTCTTCAGTCCGGCACAAGTCAAACGAGACCTAATCTTTCTGCATACAGTGTGACAGTGAGAGACTTTCTAACCATGATCCCTTGTTGGTTTGCATCTGTTCCTTAATGGATTTAAGCATGATTAATTATTGCATTACCTGGGTTTCTCTAGACTTTTGTTCTCATGATTTTGCTATTTTTAAGTACATGAGTGATGAAAATATATGCATGTGTAGTTTGCAAGCCTAAGACCCCACAAATGAACATACTGAAGTTACATTCTCATTTTGTTTAATATCACATTAGGGATGCTCTTGTTTTTCAGCAAAATCCAAATCCATCTTGAAACTATGGACACACGCTCTTTGCTGGCTGAAAAGAATTACCTCTGTGCTTCCTGGAGTTACATACTGCGGGACTGCTTTTCAGCCCAGGTTCAGAGGAAGGCTGTGAAGACAGTCAGAGGAATGGAGCACCTCTCTGTGAGGACTGGCAAAGAGAGCTGGGACTGTTCAGCCTGGAGAGGGCTCCGGGTGACATTACTGCAGCCTTTCAGTACCTGAAGGAAGTTGGTAAGAAAGACAGGGAGACTTTTATCAGAACCTTCCAGGATAGGATATGGAGTAATGGCTTTAAACTGAAGGACAGTAGACTTAAATTAGATTTAGAAAGAAATTTACTGAGAGGTTAGTGAGGAACTGAAATGCTTTGCCCAGTGAAGTTCTGGATGCTCCATCCTTGGAAGTGTTCAAGCCAAGGTGGGATGGGGCTCTGAGCAACCTGGTCTTGTGGAAGGAACATCTGCCCACAGCAGGGGGTTGGAACTGGATGATCTGTAAGGTCCTTTCCAGTCCAAGCCATTCTATGACTTGATGATTCTATGAACTGCTGAGCATGGCCGTGCAGCAAAGCAGAATGCAGTAGCTTTTTGAATAAACTGAACCAGGAAAGTACTGCAATTTAGACTGACATGCTTAAATTAACAGGAAAACCAAACCATACCTTCATGCTTACTGCACTTGGCACTGCTAGCTGGGAAAGAAAATTAACAGCTTGTTTCAGGGGAAAGAGGAAGGAGTAAACATCTGACCAAGAGAAGTGAAACCATTTATGTATATGCTGTTTTACCCTTACCTTCTGTTCTTCAGTCTTTCCTTCATTTTTTTCCATAATGTTGGAGATAAGGTGCATAATTTTCTATATGAAGCAACCTAACAAGCTTGTGCTATATAACATTTGGAGACAAGGATGCGTCAGGTGCTAAACATGCACAAAGAAGCTTGCTAATCCTCCAGTTATGCCAGCTGCATGTTACAGCAGTATTGGTGAAGGCAAGATCTGTAGTCAACATGGTTTTGGTTGGTAGAATACCTCATATACCAGCTGTCACTGGTACAACTAATTTCACATGGCAGGATTTGCCTAATTTAGCATGGCAAGGATTTTGCAGGGATTGGTATGTTCTCACTAGAAGTGTTGCATCGGGTAATGCTGAGCATGCACCTGCCTTACAGCCTGCCACCTGCAGCCTGATTGCAGACGAAAGACAGTCTGCTGCCTGTAAGCTCTACTTCCCTATTTAGGTGAACCCTAGCCAGAAATGTGAGCATGGCTGCAAAGTTTGCTAACAATGTTTTGCACCAGGCAAACTGCATCAGGTCATTGGATCTGTCCCCACTTTAAACAGGAGCCAGAAATAGAAAGGAAGTACAAGCGAGCTAGTAGATCATCAGTTGCAGCTTTGCACTGGAGCTCTCCAAAAGCTGGGGGAAGAATGAGAAGGGTCTAACATGCTGGGTGCAATATTTAAATAAATTCCTGAATAAGTCTTTTTTTTATCATTTTCATCTTTTTTTATCTGACCAGTTTAATCTTACAAGATGCTGAGCAAATTGTTTTAAAAAATGAATGTAACATCTAATATGTTTAAAATTAATGACCCAAATAAATGCTTTTTCATGATTTGCAGATGCTGTGGAAATGGTTTAGTCATTGCTAATACCACTGGAGAGGGTGAACAAATAACATGCTATAATCCAAGTCAACACTAGAGAGCATTAAAATAATGAGATATGGCTGTGGTAATTTGACTTGTTGGGGAGGAGACCACTAGAAACCAGATCTGAGTATCAGGCTGGACTGTAAAATACTGATTAGCCCTCTCAACCACTATGTGTACCTGGAAGGGTGAAATAATATTGGAATTTTGTTAAAAAAGTAAGGCTTTATTTTAAACAGAACCTGTAAATAGGTTCAGCAAAGTTTTGGGAAATAATTTTTCATATCTTTGTGCTACCAGCCTTACAGGAGTGGTGCCTGCAGCCTCTAAACAAGCTTCTGTCCTCAAAAGCAGGGTCTGACATTTAAAACATGTCACTAAGTGCATTGCACACAACATAACTCCATCAAGATCAGAGTTGATAATGTCAGCCTACAATAAAAATCTGTCCTGCTGTTCCCTCACTAAAACAAAAATGAATGACATTGAGTCAAATTTTTCATCCCTTAGGGAAAGTCATTGTCCGTGCCTTCAGATCACCTTGGTTTTGTGTTAGGAACTTGGTGCCTTCACTATTTTTTTGCACCGTGCTATTATGTACTAGAGCTGGCAATTCTTGGGAAGTTCTTACGTATGTTTGTTTTCTCATCCTCATGGATTGCACTCAACTTGTGCCCAGGGCAGTAGTGAAGATGGTGCCACAGTGCCTGGGCACAGGGCTCCCAGTTCATGCCCCCATGGGGCTTGCAGCCTCCTGTTGCTGGCTTGCCATGTCTCTCCCTTTGACTCCTCTACAGATGGCAGGCTTCTTTTACAGATGCTTTCCCCAGAAGGGAACATAGCAGTGGAAAATAATTGAATAGACTTTCAGAGCCAGATTACCTCTAAAATTTTTTTCACTTTTGACTCCTTATAATGCTCTTTTTTTCCCCCTTCAGATATGTGTTTCAATAATGAAATTTTTTTGCTTACAAACTGAAAAGGGCATTCACCTTCAGCAGTACAGGAAGCACACTGTGTTCCTAGGACTAAACCTTTCGAATCTCTATTTCAGCCAGGCATCCAGATCCATCTATTCAGTTTATACTCCAGAGGATGGAGAGCCCTTAGACCCTGTGTACCTGCTAGAAGCACATATAGTGGTACACAAGCTAGTGGTAACACTGATGGGAAATGATGCTGCTGAACACTTCCTTTCTCACAGAACAGCACTTAATTTAAGACAGGCATCCAGCTTTGGAAGCATGCATTTTGTCACTGCCACCTCCTACTATGTCCTGTTTACTGAAACCTCCCTATACACTGAGTGTTTCTTGTCCAAGACAATAACCCACACAGTTCCCATCATCATTTACACAGCAAGATGCCTGGGAGATCTGCTTTCAAAGCACACAGAGTTTACTGTCACCTAGTTAGTCATTACTCAACAACTTAACTCAGAGATTCAAATATTTCTTTTCTGATATGATGACTCCTGTGATTTTCCTCTCATTTTTCTCTTAAAATAAACAATCCGTACTGCCCATTCAGTCTTCCATTGCTCATCAGTATTGTTGCAAATAGAAGAATCACAGAACATTCTGATTTGGGAAGGATCCACAAAGATCATCAAGTCCACCCCTTAAGTCAGTGGTCAAAAAAGGAATCCAACCCATGACCTTTGTGTTATTAATACAATGCTCTAACCAAGAAGATTTCTTCCTGCCTGCAGTAAACCTGTGGATTTGTAAAGTAACACCATTCACATCTGAGCTGTTTTGTCAGAACCATATAATGCAAGAAATTTAAGTTCCATAATCGGGTCAGCTAGCATAATTAGAGTAATTGTATAACTTGAATGTGGATAAACCTTTACAGCTTGCCTAAAGCATGTGTACTGAGAACTGAGTTCCAAATAGGGAAGAATGAAGACAAAGAGGGAGAAAATGTTGCTAGCCAAACCTCTACATTGTCTTATCTGCTTGTCCAAGTGTTAATATTTCTCCCTCTTTCTGAATAACTCCAAGAATATTTTTCTTGAATGCTTTTCCTATAGGTCACTGTTGTGATTTGACATTGGCCAAATGCCAGACATCCATAAAAGCCATTTGCTCACTCTTTCTTGCTACAGTTGGGCAGAGGACACGGGGAAAAAATTAACCAAGGGCTTATGAGTTGAGATAAGAACTGGGGAAAATAAAAATTCTAAGAGCAAAACAAGTCCAAATTTAAAGGTATAAGGTAATTTATTATTCACAGAGTCAGAGGAGAATAATGAGAAGGAAAATAAGCCTTTAAAACACCTTTTCCCCCCCAGCCCCTCCCTCTTTCCCACCAATAGCACAGGGAAACAGGGTGTGGGGGTTTTGTCAATTTGTCACCCACAATCTTCTTCTGTTCACTCAGCGAGAGGAGCCTTTTCTCTGTTGTGCCCTAAGGACCCTCCCAGAGGCAAACAGTCTTCCCAAAACTGTTGTGGCATGAGTCGCTTATCCACAGGGTGCAGTCCTCCAAGGACAGGAGCAGATGCTGCTGTCCTTGGAGGACAGGGAGGAGCAGGGAGGAGCAGGGCCCTGTCTCTCCACCAAGTCTCCCACTGGATTACAACTTTCTCCAGCATCCACCCACTCCCACGTGAGTACTTCTCTCATGGGCTGTGCATGGATCTCTGCATCCCCTGTGGATCCCCATGGGCTGTGGGTGGATCTCTGCATCCCTCATGGATCCCCACAGGCTGTGGATGGGTCTGTGCATCCCCCATGGATCCCCATGGGCTGTGGGTAGATCTCTGCATCGCCATGGATCCTCATGGACTGTGGGTGGATCTCTGCATCCCTCATGGGTCCCCACGGGCTGTGGGTGGATCTCTGCATCCCCATGGATCCCCATGGGCTATAGGAGGATCTCTGCATTCCCCGTGGATCCCCATGGGCTGTGCATGGATCTCTGCATCCCCTGTGGATCCCCACAGGCTGCAGGGCACAGCTGCTTTACCATGGTCTCACCGTGGCCTGCAGAGAATCTCAGCTCCAGTGCCTGGAGCACCTCCTCCCCTCCTTCTGCACTGACCTTGGTGTCTCCATGGTGTTTCCCTCACATGTCCTCACTTCCTTTTCTCTGACTAGAAGAAGAATTGCTTCTTGTAGGGTACCATTGCCAATGGTACCTACCAATTCAAAGATACCTGCAGGATCCCACCGTGCTGAGAAGCTGATCTCGTCCAGGTTCCACATGGGAGAATCGCTCACCATGCTTCCACTTGCCATCACCAGCGAGCAGGCAGTGGTGGCCGCCACGGTGCTGGCACTGTTCAATGCCTCTCTTCATGCAGGGTGCTGGGAAGGAGAAGCCGCCGCCGCCCCTGCCCTTCTGCCTGCAGCAGGGCTGGCTAGGGGTGGCCAGGCAGGCAAGGCCCACCATGGGCTGTGCTGAGATGGCCCTGGTGGCAGTGCCTCGCCACCCCTGGAAAGAACTGCCCTTGCACTGTCTTGATTTTCTTCTTAAATATGTCATAACAGAGGTGTTACCAACATCTCTAATTGGCCCAGGCTTGGCCAGCAGTGTGTCCATCCTCAGAGCCATCAAGGATTGCCTCTGCCAGACATGGTGGAAGCTTCCAGTAGCTTCTCACAGAAGCCACCTCTGCGGCCCACCCACTACAAAAACCAGGCTGTGCCAAATCAAGACAGTCATATAAGGAGTAAACCTGTATATTAGTGCCACTTTTAGCATTTCTTTCAGTTTATTTTCACACTTTTTTGGTGTCCTTTTCCTTTTTTTTGGTGTCCTTTTCCTGACTCCAAGAAACATATGCAATCCTACCCAGCAAAGAATATAATACATCTAGTTACTTACGACAGCTTTAATGACCAAGGAAATGAAAAATATGCTGAAGATTTCTGCTTTTGGCATTCAAAAACAAGCTAGGAGTTGTAAGAATATAATATAGTTTTCCTAATACTGAAAACTATATTTACAGAAGCTCTGAAATACTGCATAGGTATCTTACTCTGCTTTAATTTTTTTTCTTATTTTTACTTACATATTAACATTATTAGAGTTTTTGTAAGGAGGAACTTACTTCATTTCCCTCACTAGACAAAACATTAAAAAAATACTTTAATTTGCTAAACTGTATGGACTTTTTTCATTAAATGGTTTCTAATCATTTTATATCTACAGCAGAGATACTGAATATATTATCACTAACAATTCTTTCAAAATTACATTTCAAATCTTAAAACTGCTTAAGAGACAGGCTTGTCTAAAAGTATATTATCTTTTGTTCACCAAACTTACGCATTATGGTAGGAAAAAAAAGACAGTGTTGTGTGTTCTTCAAACTATTCTGGGTACCTTTCAGGTCTGTATTTTATTATCTTATTTTATGAACTTGTATTAGTAGTGTACTGACACGATCTGTAAAAGCAGTGAAAATATTTTCTAACATGAAAATCAGTCATTAAGAGCAACTGATATTTTGAGCAAAGTATTTTATCTTTGCTTCATCACAGTACCTCCTGTTTGTACTCTAAGGAAACAAGATGTTTTAGTTTTTAACTTCCTCACCCCCCCTTTCCAGACCAGAGCATAAGAACCAAAGTGAGCAAAGAACAGCCACTTGAGAAAAAGCCACTTCTCCATTCAGGGTTATTATTTTATACTGGGAGTAAACTAAGGACTGTAAAAGCATTGCCCACATGATGAGGGTTACAGTTCTCTTATGAATAATATGGCAAACTCTATAAATATATCAATGGTATCTTCAACTTTTGCATGCTTTGTGAGGTGCTCTAGGGAGAGAGGTACCTGTAGTGGCTGGATAGTGATATTGAGATCTAAATGGAATTTTAGATTTTCTTTAATTGCCATGATTTTCAAAACCGTCAAAGAAAGGCAAATCCACTCAGCAGAGCAAGCAGATGATTTGCATCTACATTGATTGCCTCATCTACCCAGCCCAGCATCACGTCCTCCAGCTCAGACGGGACAAACAGCTCTCAGGTCCCTGGGGACAGCTGGGGTGGCAGCAGGTGCCTGTCTGGTTTGGCCGTCCTGGCCCTCATGGTCCTTTGATCCCCCACCTGCCAACTCTCATAAGCACAGTTGCACACCCAAACGGAGTAGGAGTAGGAGTAGGAGTAGGAGTAGGAGTAGGAGTAGGAGTAGGAGTAGGAGTAGTAGGAGTAGGAGTAGTAGGAGTAGGAGTAGTAGTAGGAGGAGTAGTAGGAGTAGGAGTAGGAGTAGTAGGAGTAGTAGGAGTAGGAGGAGTAGGAGGAGGAGGAGGAGGAGGAGTAGGAGGAGTAGGAGGAGTAGGAGTAGGAGTAGTAGGAGTAGGAGGAGGAGGAGGAGGAGGAGGAGGA